>JBBMKC010227379.1:0-11775 GCA_037834085.1 Bipalium vagum | reverse complement strand
GATTTTTGTAATACATACTTTTCTTTATATAAAACTGATTTAAATTTTTAATGACAAAATTAAAATAACATTGTATTGAACGTTCAAATTTATTCCGAAAATATAGCACGCACCCTGTATACATTTTCTTGGACTGATACTAATGCTTATTAGTTTTATTTAAAATTTTAAAATCTAGTGATATATGATATATCCAACGCCTTTCTGGAGCTAATATTATATATTATCACTTGTTACATAGTTTCATGTTCAAACTATTTCCTTCTTAACATTCGCATAACTTTGATGGCTCTTTTACTCAACCAATCGGAATTCTGCAGATGTACGATATGCACTATCTTGTAGACTTACCAAACTTAAGTATAAAGTTGTATCAATTAAAAATAATAAAAGTTTAATACTGTCATTTAAGGGTTTTAATTTGATATTAAATAAATATTTTAAAATCTTTTTCCACCTTACAAAGAAATAAAGGTATTTACTAATATTTAATATTGAATTTTGATACTTATTTTCTAAGAGATAAAATTATACAAGATAACGCTAATAAGATATTTGATAAAGAGAATTGTTTGGTCTTTTACTTTAATGATCTCGATATTTGATTAAAAAAAATTATTAATCTTTATTTATATTTATTTTTATATTTATTTATATTGGATAACGTTCTACTAACAATTTGTCAGTAGTTTAATAAGAATCATTTATATATTCAAGAATTCTTTAAAGATTTATTTAATGTTTTTAACTTAATGTTAAATTTTTTACAAACATAGTGATTACTGCTTAGTTACCTGACTATAAAATTTGAAACTTCTGCATCGGAAAAGAGTAAAAATACGATTTCCCGTCAATTCATGTGTTTTATTATTTTTAATTTTGGACAATTATTGTAGTTAAATTAATTGTTGGGCTACAAATAGAACAGGTGTTTTTATTACACATTTTATTGTTTTTCTGTGCTTCCTTTAATTCAAAACAGATTTCGAAAAGTTAAAATTTTTTTGGGTCTTGTACAATTCATTTTCAAGAAATTTTTAATAAATGCAATTTAATTGATAAATTTAAACTATGGATTGATTATTGATTATTGTAATTAGATTAAAAAAATATTGTGATATAATTTATTATAAAAATATAATTCAGATTGAAAAAAAAAGTTAAAATGAAAAATCATTTTAATTTGCAGATTTTAGTTTTTTCTTTCTTTACAATTACAATACAATTTACAAATTCAATATTCTGTTTGTTTTGCTTTGTTTCTGGATGTTCACTTATTTGAGTTTTGAGTTGACGTATCTCCTATTGATTGTCATATCCATGACATTCGAATTTGTCAATGAAATTAAGCTGTACAACTTTTGAAGTAACAAAAAATAATTAATACAGTTTTGTATTACATCGGGGATTGTAAATTGAGAAAGCAGGTGAAAAAATATTTGTAGTTGTAGAAATTGTTGGTCTTGGAATAATTTAAATTATACCTTAAGAACTTATTTTTAATAGAAATCACTCACATTTTGTCTTTACATTCAAAAAGGAAGTACGCCAGACTTCAGTTTAAATGAAACAAGTGAACAAAAAGTTTGATCTCAATACAATAGTGAACATAGGTTAGAAATGTTTTATTCCCAGTATTAGCTTGTCGACATTGCAAATAGACTTCTTTAAAAATGATTATTTTGATTTATGATTAAATCTTAAGTTTTCTTATTCTTTAATCATCAAAATAATTTTTCAGATTGTAAAAAATGACATGTATTTTACTGATACAATAACCATACCATGTCCTTATAGGGTTTTTCTTTATAATGTGTTTTTTCAAAAAAGCAGAAAATTATTTATAAAAAATTTTAAAATAAAAATATTATATATTCCAGTTTTCTCTGAGATATAATAATAATAACAATAATGATAATAAATAATAATATAAATTATGATTTCAATTGATATTTCTCTTTTGCTAAAAGAAGAACTATAAAGCTACCATTTCAGTGAGCTTTAATAAATAAAAAACGATAGAAAACATAAGATACTTTTTTCGATGACAAAAGCAGAAAACTATTTATAAAAAAATTTTAAAATAAACTTACAAAAATTATATATATTCCAATTTTCTCTGAAATTTTAATATTATGCAGGTATGATAAAAGTGAAAGTAAACTTAAATTATTTTGTTACCTTGTTTTTCTTGATTAATTATAATTATTCACAATACATCTCAACTCTTACCATTTTATAATAATATCAAAAATTAAAAATACATGAACATACATTAACATACATGAAAAAATATATACTTTATTTGTAAGTATTATGGTCGCAATATACGCTGTTTAAATTTAGATCTCTTTAAAACATTTATATGAAGTCGTTTTTCCAGTAATTTTTCAGATATTATTATTACAATATAAAATAAATGGAGATCAAATTAAAATTTAATTTACATTTAATTATGAACCATCAAATAATAATAAATAATTTTATTACAAATCAAAAGATTGTTTAATAAATATGGCGATCTTTAATCTGTATAATTGGAGAATAATTTTTGAATATCAACAACCATTTTGAACTGAGAATCAATCATTTGATGTTGAAGAGACCTGAATAAATAACAATCTGGTGGCGCCATGTCAGGTGTGTATGCTGCCTCAACACAAAGAGGAAAGATGGTGCACGGTGGTCTTTGACGTATGTGGTCGAGCATTGTCACACAGAAGAATAACAAGCATAGATATTGCGCTTCACAATAGTCCAAGACGGTTTACTTGGAAAAACCAAGATTTTTCGTTTAGAGTTATCGTAATATACCAATTTCTCATTTCCTATAACGATTTTGTGCAAAAAATCCTTAAATTTTATTAGGAGGGATTTTTCTATCACTTCTTGTTGTTGTCGGGTTTAGAACTGAGGCGCCAATTTAAAAGCTTTTTAAATCCGTCCGAGCTGTTTGAGTCGGTGGGATATTGGCTGCTGTGTAGTTCAAAGCTGCATATCGCTTTCTGCTTCATCCTATATGATTTTTCGTCTAATAAAATCTCAAGGTCTTCATCTGCAATCTCTTGATTGGCCTCTAAAAGATCCAAATTTCCGTGCCAAATTTCGAGTCCTTCACATAAGGCAGAAATAATCATTTCTCTAGCATTATATGCAATTTTTGAAATGTCATTCAAATTTTCGCTATTTCTTTGAAATATTAAAACAAAAGAATTTTAATATGTATATTTTAATTATGGATTATCTTTAAATTAAAAATTACTCATTTAGAAAAAATTTCGCCCAGATTGTAACATTGGAGTCATTTACTAAATAGGCATCTTTTCAACTTGTAAACCTATTATATAGGATATGTCTATTGTATATATATATATTTAAAACTTATCACAAGTAAAACTGCTCAAAGTATTTTATAAATTAAATAAGAACTTAACACCCATTGCCGAATATCTTAAACAAGTTTTTACTTTAAGATTTTTCTGAAACAGCAAATGATTGACAGTTTTATCATTTTCTATTGTGAAATAATAAATAAATAATATTTATAATTTAATTTGTATATACTTCAGATTTTGAACCAATGAATATCTAAATTTAGTTATAAAGTGAATGGTATTAAAATATCATATATATAAAATATCACATATTCCAAAATTTTTCAAAATAACGTAAAAAATAAATAAATCATTCAATTAAAGAACGTATTGTTTATTTAATTAATTGTTTAATTAAAATATATTAATTGGAAGTTTTGCTCCTTATCCTTTCCGAATAAAATAATTTAATTATAATTTATGATATTGAATCAAGATACCAGTGGTTTTGGTCAAAAGGCTTTCTGAAACAACAAAATGGTTCTCGCATAACTTCTTTAAAGATATCCAATGATATTTCTGTTTGGATTTTGAATTAAATTTTAATTGTTTTTTCTTTGAGCGTGTTATTCAATTAGTGATTTATTACAGATTCATTTTATTATAATGAAGTACTTACTGGTATTTGACATTTTGGCTTATATACATAGCCTGCTTTAATATTTGATTAAGATTATTCGACGAAGTAAGATTAAACTTAAGAAATATTGTTTGGTTCATTTCAAAGTACAAAATCAATTTTTTTCATTAATTATTCACATAATAAACTATTAAAATTAAATATCGATTTTATCATAATAATACACGTTTCGTCACAATTATATTAAAACTGTTATTATTTTAGAACAACCATGAAATTAGAAAAGATTATTTTTAAATTATTTATCTCCAAAAAAAAGATAATATTTTTTTTATCTACCAAATTTCAATTTAGGCAGAAAATCAAAAATCTCCCGCATGTCCCAATTTGTTATATGTTCTTCAAAACGAAGTAAGGTTTTTAATTTTTAACAATTTTATTTACGTTATCCTTTTTTATTAATAAAAATTTTATTTTAAAGTATTTATTATTTAGAGTATTACAAAAGTTTTGTTTTTAATTTAAAATTAAAGGGGTTTTCATTTATTGTTCTTTAATATTTTAATATAAAGTTTGAAATCTTATTGAACTGAATTGGTTTTCATCGATTGTCATCAACAGGTTCAGATTCTGTTTGTGATGTTACAATATAGATTTGGTAACTTAAAACAGTTAAAATGAACAATGAAATATCAACAGTACATTAAAAAGAGGAGAAAGATATAAGATTATAAAAATAATCCTTTTTGATTTATTCAGAGAATTTAAAATAAGTCTTAGATCACAGTGCAGATAGATCGAAAGTGATTTTTAAAGCTATGATGGTATTTAATAATTCAAATTTTCTCAATTTATATTTGGACTGGTTTATTCAAATTGTTTTAGAAATATTTTTATCTTTAATTAAAATTCCTGGCCATTCAATTATTATTTTACAAACAATCTCCCAACCATAAAGCATAAGTTAACAGCGGTCATGATAAAAAAGAGACTAGCTTGGGAACTGAAATATAATAACTACGGAGACACACTTTGGTCAAAAGTAAATAAAAATTAATTTCTACAAAACGGTTTTCATTAAATCGATTTAATTTCTTACAATTAAAAATATTTTTGAGGATTTGTTTCTGAATTTTATTACATATTTATTATTAATATTTAATTATATTAATAAAAACGATCTCTTAATATCATAATTTAGTTTTGTTAATAGATTAAAAAAATATTAATAATTTATTATTTGGTTACATTTACTAATATGATGGTTTCAGCTAACCAGTTATACAATTAAATATCATATTAATCTATTTATTTAATGTTCGAAATAATTTCCAGGTTAATGGCATTAAATAAATCAAGCTCAGAATTCATTTTTGGAAAAATTTTTATGTCACGTTCATCAATTTTAATATTAAAATTATTATCCATTTTGTAATTCATTATTTTCTAAAACTAATTTTTAATTATACCGTGTATTTAATAAGTCAATACAATTTTAAAATCATGTATCGATTGAAAATATAAATAATTTTCATGTATTAGGGGATTTAATTATTTTTCACCGTTTTTTGAATAAAAAGAACATTTATCTTAAAACATTCATAACAGACAAATTAGTCAGAATATTTTCCTTCACTTTCGATTGCTTTTAACCATTTTTCTGGAAAATACTAAATTCCTTTGCGATAAAAGGCTTTGTCTTTGAAACTAATTCCGTCAGCAATCAATTTTTTTTAGAAATGTGTATCTGGCAATACATGTAGCATTGATCTGAAAAGATAGTATTCAGGAGAAGCCAAGCCTGGAGAGTAGGCTGGGAGAAGGTAGGACTTCTCAACCAAATCCTAACAGCATTTCTTTTACAAAATTTGGGACATGTGGCGATAGATTAACTTGTAATAGATTAACTTTGTGTCTATTAATGCCTATTATCTGTATTCAATTTAATTAATTACTCTCTGTATTGATCTCTTGTGATGTTCGCATTCGGTGTTAAAGGTGTTAAAGGTTAAATAAGATATTATTGATTCCACCAAATGCAGAGCGTGGATATTACGTTTTGAAATTGATCCTCATAATTGACCTATGTTTACCGATGACTTTTTGCTTTTTGGATTGTCGAGGTAGATCCATTTTTTCATCTGAAGTTATTATTCGTTACAGAAAAATTTTTTGTGTCAGGCAAGCAATGAGACTGAGGAACTGAAACAGTTTTCAATTTCATTTTTGTTAAATCATATGGAATCTATTTTCCTTCTCATGAAAACGATTTGAAATAGTTTTTTGAAATATTTTTCCATATTCTCTGAGAGACAACCTACACTATTGCTTAAAAATCGGAATTGTTTACCTTTCCAGGCTAATCTTCACTTTTAAATCTCTGAAATTATTTTCCGCCCGCTTTCTGTAAGGGGAAGAATCGTCTTAAGTCTCAGCAATATTTGATAGGCTTCTGTCTCAGTTTTTTTCTGCAACAGAAAATCTGGTTTTCACTCTGAATATTTTTCAACTAAAATGTGATAAAATTAGATTTTAAATTCCATTTTATTTATAATTTTTAATTAATTGTGATAAATATAACTTATTTTAACTTTGAACTTTCAAAAAATATATAAATTCCACTCTTTATTATCAAAAGCGGAAATTAATTAAGGCACCTAATAATTTTTTACATTTGTATTATCAAATATTTAAGTTGGTTTTGATTCATCAATTTAAGCGTTAACAACCTTGACTCTTTTATTGTAATAAAAATTGGGTTGTGATTCTTTTCGCAAAATCTGAATTAAAACTCCAGGTTCAAAGTGATCTGAAAGGTTTTGTAACAAAATTCTGAACCTTGTTCTACATATTGTAAAAATAAATAAATAATTCGTTTTTAAATTACAAAAGATATTTTAATTTAAAATGGTACAGTGACTTTTAACTCACTGTATATCTACGTGACAAGAACAATTTAGTATAAAATAATTTATTCGTGTATTGGTTTCAAATAAATTTTAATTGCTTTCTTTTAGTTAACAAGAAAGTCATCAGAATTACATACCATAGAAAGTAAATACGGAAGCCTTCAATCAAGTTACGAAGAGATGAGATACAAATTTGATTTATTAAACACGGATTTATCATTTCAAAGATCTTTGATTTCTTCTAGAGACAAAGAAGTAAGAAAATTAAAATTTAATTTTCAATATCGAAATTGAATTCTCAAAAACTCGTTAGTTCGATGGTTTCCAGTTAAAAAAATTCTTTTCATTATTTTAAACCATTTGTAAATCATATAAATCAAGTAAACCAATTATTAACCGTTACATATTGATTCATATTTTTATATAAAATATTAATTTTCTATAAAATTATACATATTTTTTTAAATGTATTAATTATTCTAAACTTTTTACAGTTAATTGAGAATAGTAAGATGTCCAATAAAAATGATATTTGCAACTATTATTCAATCAGCTATCCTGAGAAATTAATGTAAAATTAAACAATAATTAAACAATTATTATTGTGTTGGGTTTTGGAGCAATAATAATGATGATAATAATAATAGTGGTGGTAATTGTAATAATATTAAAAATATAATAATTAGTAATTATTTACTAATTATATTATTTTGTTTTGCAATTTAATAATAATAATAATAATAATAATAATAATAATAATAATAATAATTAAAAAAAATTAATAAATAATAATAATAATAAAAGAATAAGAATATTTATAACATTATAATGATTGAAATAAAATATAATAATTTTATTAATATAATTATTATTAGACTATATCAATATCCATTTTTTATATGTTAGTAAATCTAAAATATCTATATCGTTTATTGTAACCATTAGATCATAATTTATTAATTCGATAATAATGATATCACCCATTAAAAAACTTTAAAAATGTCTCTAAGAGACCACAAATAAAGTGAAAAACCGGTTGTTGTTGTTTTTATTTATTGCTTTCACGGTCATAACGAGACATCAAACAAAATATTTAAATATTATATAACAATTTTCAGGAAGGAATTGAACTAAAACTATTTTGATAATAAAATTTTTTTATTCAATAATTTTCTTTTATTTATTGGTTAATTTTGAAACTAGATAATTTTTCCAGGTCCTTATTTATTAAGCATAAATTACTGCACTGGGATTATAAAATATAAATTCAAAAGTTCTATTTTTTATTTACCTTATCACGTACATTTCGTTTTATTGATGTTACAGTTTTAATACCCAGACTCATTATCAGTTGAAATTTAATATAACGAACTTAAAACTATTAACGAAAACTGTCAAGATACAGTTAAGTGATATTTTCTGCGTTTCTGATTTTGAACTATATTTTGTAAACTGTTTCAGATTATCATTAATAATTATTGTTATAGGAGTGGTCAAAATATATTTTTTGTCAGATCATGAGAAATATTCATAATTTGATTAAAAATTCACGAAGTAAAATAATTATTAAATAACTTTTAAGACTGCTAACAGTCTATTTATAAAAATAATTATTTCTTAAATTTTATAATTAGTGTAATTAATTACTTAAAATTAAAACAAGCTAAATTCATAAGATTTCGTGAATTAATTCCAGCAATATTTTCATTAACTTTCTCATTTAATATAAAAATTAAATTAAATAAAAATATTATTCAAACGAATTTTTAATCATAAAAAGATAAGTCCATTTATAACAGACTGGTATTAAACGTGCAGTAAAAAGAAAAACCATAAAAACATATATTAAGCCAAAATATATCCGCAATCAAAAATGAATTTATAAAGGCAAAATTAAAAAATTAAAAAACTTCACTTGTCATTTGTTGTCACTTATTCAACCAATGAAATTGCGTGACCTGAAAACCATATTTCCACATCATTATTGCTTTTATAACCGTGGAAAGCACCTTGATTTTTAATCTATGATTGAGCCATGACGAAATTGAAAAGTCAAACGAGAGTTGTAACCATTCTCAGCTTGTAAATCACAAAATTAATGGATATTAAATCGGCGGTTGTTATGTAATACGTCATTGTTTAACCAGTCTTATTGGCTGATGGATTGTAATTAGTAGCAATAGTATCAAATTATTGATTATATATATCTTCTGTCATTGTGAAAAGCTATAAATTCTGTTCGTGAACAAAACAATTGGATGTTGAACGTGGAAATGGAAAGTATCGAAGGAGAATCTTTGCATTATTTCTGTGTTAACATTGTTGTCTAATCATGCTAGTCAGTTCACATTGCTTTTCTCATAGCGCCAGCATCATATCATTGATAGAAAGCTATTTTCAGTCAAATTCCATTTCGCCATATTTCGATGGATTTTATTTTTTAAATTATCCTTGTGATTACATTTGTCGATCAGAACTGCTTAAAGCTTTGATTAGTTTTATTTTTGTTAGTTACCTTTTATTTTTATACGGATATTATTAGGTAATATTGATAATAATTTCGGATCCTTGAAAACGTTTCAGTTTTTGATAAAATTTGAATACATTACTAGGTCGTTCGAAAAGCCCCTGGCCTAACAAAGAAAAACAATTTTTAAGACATGAACAAGTTTTATTATTCAACATAGTCTCCTTTTAGGATTTTTTTGAAACCCTCTGAAAAATAAGATTTCTCCTACTCTTCAAGATATGCTGCAGTTTCAGCTATGAATTCACCATTTGTGTAAAATTTTTGATGTTCGGGTCAGGGACTTTTCGAACGACCTAGTATTATGATTGAATGTTATTATTATTATTATTATTATTATTATTTATCAATATTTTTATGTAAAAAATAATGACCGGTTTTAGTGATTTGTTTAAATTAAAGAAACTCAGTTCAAACAAAAATTTATTAATCAAGGAAAAAAAATCAAGAAATTTTTGATAAAGAGAGGTGATATATATCTTCTGCATAAAATTCTGAACTTTGGAAGTTAGAAAATCTGTGATGTTTTTAGCATTTTTGTCACATTTTAATAATTTTCCAAATAAATATATTAAAATTAATTAAAAGTGAAAATCGATTTATGAAATACTCGATATGCATGGTGAATGAGCACCTATTTCTAAGTCAAGATTTATAGATTTTTCCTGAGTGAATTTTGCAATTTTTGATCAACTTTTGCCATGAAGCAAAATAAGGTTTCTTAGGTTGATGCAGGTTAATAAACAATAACCATATCTTTTCTAAGGTGAAACGTTTTTTTTCAAAAAATTGAACTAGAAATATATTAAGATCCGATCACTGATTAACTCGTTTTCATGCAAGTTCAATTTCATTTTTTTTGTTACAATAACCTAATAAAATAATTCGTTTCATTACGCACAAATGTTAAGATCTGACTTAGTAAATAATAATTTATTATATTGATCAAGAAATTATTGTGATGTGTCAGAAATTGTGTCTCAATAAAATTTATTAGTTTTGACCGATCATTTGAAAAAAATTCATATTATTATCACAAATTATCACAATTTTTCGAAATCTCTGTTTTGGTGAGAAAGTCAAAATAAATTAAAAGATGTTTGTTACATTTTTTAAAACTACTTTGAACATTAAAATTTGTTCAGATAAAGCAATTAAAACAGAAGGTGGTTGGTTTAGAAAACAATGTCACCCGAGCCGAAGACAATTATGAACATATCCGATTAGAAGTAATGTCTGATTTTTGCCAATTAATTTTAATTATTACATTGAGTAATAAAATATTGTTCATAGGAATAATTAATTTTTTTATTGTTATCAATTACTGCGGAACATAGTTTTTATTGATTTCCATTTTTTTATCAGCATTATGATCTTTGTAAAAATATATTGGTTTCGTTAAAATATGAACTTAAGAAACTCTTAAGCTCTCTTTGATGTGATCTGAATTCAATTTTCAGATCAATATCAGTTGATACGATATGAGTTAAAAATGAATGAATAAACACCTAACGAATCAATGAAAGAACAAACTTATTGATAAATGAAAATGAAAATCGGTTATAATACCTTCGATTATAAATAATACCAATTTGGTATAGACAATAAAGCAACATTATCATATAACAATTTCGGTTTTTATTATAGGAAAAACTTTTTTTAAAAAGAAGAATCGAAACTAAAAAAACATGCCACTTCAAAAAATTATATAGATATCGGTATTCAATTTAATATAAAGTTTATTCGACATCGCACTTTTTACAGACAGAAGGTCTCTTCCGTAAATATTTTTCACATTTAGAAAAAATGTTTTAGGATTAATTTTTTTTGCAATATCTAATTTGACATGACTTTCGTCTTTCAGAAATTGTATTGAAATCTACTAAAGTGTTCTCTATACTTTTATTTCTTGCTCCTGTAAATCTTGGTATTTTGTGGCAAGTTTCCTTGCCAACCGAAATAAAAATGCAATAGTTTTAATATATATTTACCTCTTTTAATTTTTACAATTTCATGCTTTGAACTTCGTAATGGTAGAGTACTTTTTATTATTATCAGGGAAAGCGAAAGAAGAGAGATAAATAAAGAATAATTAAGTAGATATATATTACAGAAAAAGTCATTCGGAAAAAGTTCAAGAAAAATGAAAATCTAAAATAAACAGTTTTGATTAAAATTTCAGGAGATTTGATCGCCTTGGTAAGTTTATTGTGAATAATTAAACCAAACAAGTGTCGAACCAAATTACAAAAGTTGGTTATTATATTTTAATATTAGTAAGCACATTCCAGTTATTATGATTATTGTGATATTATTATTATTATTATTATTATTATTATTATTATTATTATTATTATTATTATTATTATTATTATTATTGTTATT
>JBBMKC010227369.1:0-11775 GCA_037834085.1 Bipalium vagum | reverse complement strand
ATTATTATTATTATTATATTATTATTATTATTATTATTATTATTATTATTATTATTATTATTATTATTATTATTATTGTTATTATAATTCATGAGCCAATTTTCTCATACACATTTGATTTTTGAACTCAATTAAAAACTAAAACTAAAGTTGAAACCATTTAATATTGACTAAAAATATCTAAAAAATTTATTATGTATTTTTGATTGATTTTTTATGTTCGACAATTTTTTCATGTAAAAGTTATACAAAATGTTCATTTAAGTAATTTAATGAAACCAAACTTTTACTAAAAAAGATTAATATGAACCATATTTTGTTTCTATAAAAATATTAAGGAACTTTAGATACCTTTCACAATGAAAGACACTGAAAAAGATATAAAGTCTAAATTTTGAAAAAAATTGCTGATTGTATTAAAAAATTCATTAAAATGAGATATTGTTTAAAAATTACAGTGAACAAGTTCTTGGTGATAAGTAATGATGATTATGAAAAAGTTTAAGAGAAAGAAAATTGTACATTCAAAAGAAAGATTATCGAATTATAAAAAAAATTTGATTTTTAAAATTTTAAGTAACAAAAATTTCCATTGAAATTCCATAAATATTAGAACATGCATTATTTTAAAAAATATTTTTAGTGGAACAATGTGGAGACTCCCATCTTTTTCGTCATTTTATAAGTATTAAAAATAGAAAGATAAAAATAAATTAGATAAAAATCTATATTTAGTAATCCCAGTAATGAATTTTGATAACTATCATAAAATAGATATACAAATATCCTGTTGAAATCTGAAAAAATTACTATAAATATAAATAAATAAATCACGACTTTATCACTCAGAAATCATTCAGCAATCATATACAGTCAAGGTTTTTAGAAAACTATTTAAGGCTATTCATTATTTATTCAAAGAATACAGAGAAATCATAAAAGAAAGGTGGGGAATGAAAAAGATCACTCAAGTATTGAGAGTCAAAAATTTTATTCAATTCTTAAAAAGGCCACCATATACAAATAATTAGTAAATTCTAAAAAAATTCTTCATTACCATGGTACGTACCATGATATATAATTTATAATTTAAAATTTTATTATTTAGAATTTTTATTTTTTAATATTTTTATTAATCAGGTTGTACCTTTTGAATTTTTATTTGGTTTTTTACACATAAGCCTTTCAAATTCAAATTATACATAAGTCCAAAACTTTAGTAATCACGTAAAAATACCACAAAAAAATTTTAACGTTATCAACAATCTTCACCAACTGTAGACCCATATTTCAATTCTCGGAAATTAATATGGTAAACACATAATCAACAGGCTACACATAAATGGATATTTTAATGACTGAAAACAAAATATTGAAGGAAAAATAATATTAAATCTAACAACTTAACTGGAGCACCTCGACACACTGCCCGGGTCATTTATATAATATACACTTCGTTATCACGACTATTCTGATAAGGCAGATTAATTTCCAGGCCTAATCGCTTGCTAAATTTTGGCATTTAATTTATTGTCTTAAATATTTTTAATTTTTTCGTACACAAATTGTTGATTTTGTCCATTAATTAGACTCTTTCACTGTCAACTTGAGTAATTACTAATAACACTATTTTATTACAATTCATTAATATTTTTTATTATTGTTTTTAATATAAATTTTTTTATTACTACAATAGACCCTTAAACGCATTCAATCATTTGTGATCCCAAAATCGTATTGACCCATTAATGATTAAAACTTTCTTGAAATTTATATAATTAGGAAGTATTATGGTGCTTTATTTTAGTCAATGTAGCCTTTTAGGTTTTTTTAGGGATTTTTTCAAATAAATAATTGAAATGCACTTTGTTCATTATTTCTAATGCTTATCGTGTCAAAGATACTTTCATTTGTTTGAATAAATAATCATAAAAACTATAGTTAGAGGTTTTATCAAAATGTATTAAATAAATAGTAATAAAAAAAGATTATTAAAATTAAATTTACTTGAAATAATAATAATTCTAATTAAACTGACCTCCGAAAATCCATCCACCGTATTTGTGCACACTCTTTGTCGGAAACCAATTATCCATAATTTTATATAATGATGGGAAAATTAGACCCTGAATTAATTAAATCAATGATGTTTAAAATACCTCAGAAATAAAAATTTGAAAGTCTATTTGGATGTTACTTTTGTCTTCATTATACACCTATTTACAATAAAAGTGTGTTTCGGTTGGTTGGTTTTATAAAAAATATTTCTTTTAAATTCAAATTAGAAAATAATAAATTGCATTTAATGCCCTTTGTATACTGAATGTTATAAGAATTCGTTTCACTAAGCTGAATTATCTATATGCTTAAACCATAAGTTTCAGCAAATGAAAGTTATATTCGAAAGTTTTGACTACAAATGTTATAACCATTTTCGCCTTTGTAACCTCGGAACTCCAATTCCATATTGACAAATCACATGAAAAAACTAATTAAGAATGTATGAGCGGATTTAAGGATGATTAAAAGAATAAATATATGAACATTGTTGAAAGAGGTGCGAAACAGATACGAAAGATAGGAGGGCATTAGCACTAGAAATAATCTGTGAATTTCAGAATATATTAATTAATCATTAATATATAAAGTAGCTGTTGTTATTATAACATTGTTTTTGATTGCGAAAGCTTGTGAACCAAATTCTTTTTTACCTAATAAATTATTGAAATTTAAAATATATGTTGATATTCAAATAAATATTAACCAAACTAAATTTTTTCTGACTTCAAATTGCAAAATGATAGTTCGTTAGAATAAATCTATTCACCAAAACATTTAACAATAATATTACTTTGAATCTATTCGCTTTTGTCCTTGTTCTCGGTTTTCTTCTCTTCCATTTAATTCTAGTCTTGTTCTGCTCGATTTTGCTCTAGCTTTGTTCTCATCAATTTTTTAGTTTTATTCTGACTTCGGAAAATCTTATATATTTGCTTAAATACTTTTCAGTTTTCCTTCATATCCTAATCATTAATCATAACATGAATTTTTTCTCTTTTCTGGCTTTGCCTAAGCAAGACCCGGAGCTTTTAATAATCCAGCTCAACCCGAACTTAGTCGAGTGAGCTGAATAATTGACTCTATGACTGCTCTCAATGCTAAGCCCACAAGCTCTTCATCTCTGCGTGGTCCATAGACTCCCCTTTTCCATTAAGATAATGTCAATCAAGGAACTTTAATTATTCAGCTCAGCGTTTTATAGGGTGACGTTTTATAGAGGTACTTTTGTTAAAATCTATACATATAATTTTAAAAGTATTCCTAAATGAGGTTATATAGAAGTGACGTTAAATGGAGGTGGCTTTATAAAGAGGTTCGACAGTACTAATCTAAGAATATTATCAAGAGGTGGGTCAGGTTTTCATATTATATATACGTAAAATTGAAAAAATTACGCACTTAGTGCACGACGGATGGCCACACTTCTTATAATGTTTTACAGTTTTACTTGTTTTGCATTGGCGATATCGTGTACGTGTACTTGTTATATTAGGAGTTCTGAATTTTTTTCTCATCTAGTTCACATCCACATAGTTCGGCTCCAAACATTTCTAGAAAATTCTTTCGATTTGAGTCTTTAAGGTCATTAACTTTTGGTCAGAATATAAAAGCGTTGATATATATATATATTGGCCATCTTTCAAGCAAATTGATTTAATTCTTTAATATAATTCATTCCATGTGCTAGGGTGATGTAAATGTTTGATCTCAAAAAATCTTATAAAGAAATTTTACGTCCATAACAAAATTTTACCGTCATTTTAAAAATTTAATAGCTACATTTTATGTTTAAAATATATAATAATTTGTTTAAATACTGACTGTAAGTCTTTGAATTTCAATAAATATTTTTTTCAAAACTTGTGATTAAGAAGACTTACAAAATTTGAGATGAGTGTTGTTGCCCACTATTGGAAAAGAGGCTTGAGCACAGGGGATGCTTGCAAGAAGTTATGTGAGTTTGAAAGTGAAGAAATTATTGCTCAGAGGACTGCTGTTAAGTGATTCAAACGCTTCATAAATGGAGATTTGAATCTTGAAGACAAGCAACTTTAGGTCAACCTTCACTGCTAGTGTATGATGGATTACAGCCTTGAAAGACAATCCTTCTTCAAGTCAAATAAAATAATTTCTCGAGCGTTTAAAAACCAAATTTCGGCGTGTAACTTCGTTTTTAATTCTGTTTTTAACATAATTTGAAAAAAAATTGAATATATATTTGCAGTGAATACAATTTCTAGCCTTTAATAAGAAAATTCATTTAATTAAAGTTGCAAAATAGAATTATACTTAAATTTACCATGAATTACGTAAACTAAATCACCACAATGTGTGAAAATACTTGAGAAGAAATAAGGTATTTCATTTGATCTATTAAAATAAATAGTACAAATTTCGAAAACAGATGTTAAACGGAATGAAAAACCTTCCTATGATTTATTTTAGTGTATCGATTAAATCATATAATTTTTATAGAAAAATTGCACTCTATATCCGAAGAAAATTATTTAGATTCAATTTTAATTTAGAAAATTTATTGTTTCTTTGTTTTAGTAATTTTAATATATAATAAAATATAGTAATATTAATATAATAAATAATAATATAATATATCACTAGAAATTACTTAATTTTATTGATTTTTTTAACTCTTCGTAATACGAAATTTTAAACATACTAATAGACTTATTTCATTTTTTATCCATTTTGTTTAAATAAATCAACGTAATCACAAAGTGATAGTTACAAAATATTAAGAAATATTGTCCTGAATCATTTGAAAACAAAAAAATGTGTGGAAGAAATGAGAGAACAAAACTGCTTATTATATTATTTAATATCATTAGGAGTTCTTGAAAAGATTTGGATAGATTTTTATAGGACATATTTTAGAATGAAATGTTGCTTATTTTTTTAATAATTAATATCAAAATTGTATCTGAGAGGATTGAGAAGGCACTATACAATTAAAAAATGATTCCGATCTTTATTCTAATTAATTAACAACGTTAAAGCAAGCGATTGAGAAAATAAGATAAATGTTTTGTTCCACCTCGGCAATAACAGGCCACGCATGTCCCGGAAAAAATTAAACTAGTACATCCCGAACCTGACACCATCAGATTATCATTTATTTAGATTTCAACAGAATTCTCAATATGATAAAATTCAGTTCTATGCAGGAAAATGAAGAATATTTTATACAATTCACCGCCAGAATGTACAAGATAGTGATGAAATAATGACTACCTGGAGAATACCAAAAGCTTATCAATCTTAAAGGTACATAAGTGGTTAAAATAAATGTTTTTATTTTAATTTTTCTGTTCAAATTCGAAACCTTTTCTCCACCCAATCTATTACGAAAATGTAATTATAAAAGAAATCAGCCTTAGCGTACAAGAACATTATTTTCAATCAAAATGAGAAATAGCAGGCCGGAAAAGTTTGGCCTTCAACAAGAAAAAGTTCTAACTGCTTGGTAATTTGTATAGATTAGATCTTATTCAAAGTGATTAAGTGAGTAATAAACTTGTCAAAATATAAAACCACATATTTCAGAATTTATATCTAATAAAATAAAACGAAAAGTAATTATTTCCTGCTTTAAAAAGAAAAATATGTAGAAAATATTGAAATAATTTATCAATATTTCATGATAAGAAGTTAAAACAACATTTTTCGAGCTCAAATGACCCAATGAAACGAGAAATATTTTATCTTACTTCCGACAAACCTTGACATAATCTGATCACACACGTAAATGTATAATTATCACTTTCAATTCCAATTGGAAGAAGGAGATTTAGTAAACAAGAGATGGCTATACCAATGCTAAATACTCTGAGAAAAAGAAAATAACTTCAACAACAAATAATTAACAACTTCGTAACGTATGATTTCCTCGATATACAACCACCGGGAATCTGAGTTATGATAAATCCAATATAGAAAATGCTGTGCAAAAATCCTATCATCTTTGAATTCCACATAACATTAGGTAAACTATGTTCTGTTCTCTCATTTCCTACTTTTCTGTGAGTTTCCTTGTCCAAAATTGTAACCACGGTAATGCCAATATTGACTCTCATAGCATGGATGATAAATAAACCGCTCCAACATAAAATAACAACAATGTATCTCTTGGGAAAAAAGAATTTTTCTGGTTTTTCGGCTGTTTTCGTTATGGCTTCGCTACGGTCAATGTTTTTTTCATCATCTGATTTATGGACTATTTCATTGTCCAGTTTTTCAATTGCAATGTCCTCCTTAGTATCAGCATTTTGCATAATAAAATGAGTAATTAATTTACTATTAGAAATATCAATGAAATCACATTAAAATTAAAGCCAATCAATAATCTCAATTATGGGTAAATGGATTAAATGTTAATATATAGTGATTGTGTGTGCAGAGGTCCACATGTCTGTTTGTGTGTGGGTAGCTTTAAATTACTCTTAACAAATCATTTGTTTTTATTCAACACTCTTAACATTTAATTATTCTCTATTTCTGCAGACTTCTGATCCACTTTAAACGTGGGATTAAAATTTTCTCATACTTGATTTCATATTTTTCAAATTGAAATTGTTAAGGATTTACAACTACGTACTTTCAAAAAAGATTATATAATGTTTCCATTGTATTTCACAAATTTTATGCAATGTTGATATGGTAAATATTGAATCTAATTCTTGAACTGGAACTGACTTAAGAATCTCAGAAAATTCAGATAGCCAAAGCATGTAAAATGAATAAAATACCAATTAATATTGATATACTAATAAAATTCCTTGACAAATTTCAATGAAAATAATTATTTTTACTCTAAATTAAATCAGTTAATATATATGTGAACGGCTAGTTTTGAGAATGTTTTATTCCTTCTATAAATTTATCCAAAAAACAGTTAATACATACTCATTGTATTTTTGTTTAAATCCAAAATTAGTGCTAAAATCAATTATTGGGTAGTCTAAAAAGTTTCCGCCGATTTTGGTATAATAAAAAAGGTAGAAAAGTAAAGTCGAATTGAAAATTTTATTAAATTACATAATTACCATTTTGATCGACAATGTCTTGCCAATTTTTGGTAAAGCGAAAGTTGCGTCACTGTAAAACATTTTTGATTTATTGGCAAAGTGAGATAAGTGTTTTTCGCAATCCTCTTTTGAATTTAATTTTACACCATTAATGGAATCTGCAATGAGCGAAAAAGATGATAGTCTGACGGTGCTATATCAGCACAACATGGAAGATGCAATAAAATTTCCCTCAATTTTTGCTGCGTCATGAAAGATACATGTGGTCTGGCGCTGTCATGGTGAAATACAATGTCTTTCCTATTGATTAATTCGGTACGCTTTCTTGCAATTTCCTGATGTACTCTAGTCAACTGTTCACAGTAGATAACTGAATTTATTTTTTGTCCTGGTTGGAGTAATTCATAGTGGACTATTCCCTTGTAACCCAGAAACAGAGCATTAACTCTTTGAAGTCATTTTTGGTTTCGCCACAGTTTGTGAGGTCATACTACATTTTTTCCAAGACCTTTTTTGTATGTTATTATTGTACTTGATCCATTTTTCGTCACGTGTAATAAACGTTTCAAAAATGGATTGATCATGTTTTTATTCTACAATGTTTAACATATTGAATTCGGCCTTTCAAATTCTTTTCAGTCAAATTATGCGGTATCCATACATCTAGTTTCAACATTTCTCCAAATGATTTAAAACTGTTTGATGATGAATCCGCAATTCTTGAGCTATTTCGTGGCTGGTCTTATTCCTGTCTTCTTCAACCTTCCTAATTATTTTATCGACCTTTTCACAGATTGGTCGGCCAGAACTAGGTGCCTCTTTGACATCAAAATTTCTGAAAGAAAATTTAGCGAACCATTCAAGGACTGTTCTATCCGAAACAGTTTCCGCTCCATAAACAACATTAATCTTTTAAGTTACCTGTGTAACATTATAACCTTTCAAGAAATAAAATTTCATTATGTATCGTATTTCCTCTTTATTTATATCCATTTTTAAAGATGAATAAAATTTTATTAATTAATCAAAATGCCTACTTTTTAAAGTTATTTGAATGCTAGGATTATAATAAATTATAAAATGATATATTTAAACGAAATCAATTTCAATCAAACTACATAAAGAACATTTTCACCGTCTATTAACAAAATCGGCAGAAACTCTTTAGACTACCCAATATATTTTCATAACAACCTATATTGGATGCTATTGAATTATCTGTAATACTAAATGGATTTCTAATCCAATAGTTGTCTTCTGAGGACGTTAGGAAATAATCTAATATACTTGATTGTAAATATTGTAAATATTGTAGAATTAATTTCCAGACTTTATCATCTGCTATAGAATTTATTTCGATTAAAAAGATTTCTAATTTAGGAAAAAAGTCAAAATTATTGCTTCTTCATTATTGAGCAATCCAGAACTGTATCTGTTTTATAAAAAGATGAAATTTTATTTCTTACATAAAAATTGTTTTGTTATTTCCTTGTAATGATAAGTTTATTTCATTGTACTTCGTAATCAACCATGAAGGATTTGCTAATAAGTCAATGAAACGTTCCGTGGCAGTGAACAACTGTCCAGACATCATAGACTAGATCGACCTTCAAAGAACATTCGGATTCCACCTGTGTAAAATGACAGATAACGCCTTAGAAATAACAAAGGATCACCTATGAAGTTTAGAAGAAATTTTTGGGAGATTAGTATAGGAGGAATATTATATATTTGTAATGTTAGTATAAATCAATCTGCTTAATTTCTTTCTTTATAATGTCTTAATAAAAAATTAATACTTATAGATTTTTATTCATTTATTCTGCTTATTAATCTTAGTTTAGCTTCAGGATTTAAAGTTAATTCTGAAATATATAAAGTCTATTTATTTTATTTCTGTATTTTCAGTTCTTTTTCAACTCTTTTTCTTCTTGTAAAATTTAATTCTCCTTGCATATTATAAATTACTCTATTATAATATTGTAAAAATCACATTGTTAATTTTAATGGATACATACCAATATATTTTTATTTCAATATATTTTCATACAAGATATGCTTTTTTTGTTCCTTTAAAAGATAAAATAGAAAAATCTATTACTGATGCATTGAAAAAAATATTTGAAACATCAAAGATTTCCTAGAAAATTATGAGTTGATAAAGGCAAAAATTTTTTTAATAAAAAACTTGAGAAATTTTATGATAAAAAATGAAATAGAAATTTATTTAACAGAGAATGAAGGTAAAGCAGTTGTGATAGAGAGATTCAATAAAATATTAAAAATGTGATCTTCAAAACATGTACAGGATAAGGCAATAGAAAAATGAATACATGTATTACAAAAATTCGATCACGAAGTAGTCTTAGTTTTTCAAACGAAAAATACATTCATCAATTGGAATTACTGTTGAAGATCCATCTAAAAATCCTCAAAGTTAAAGATTGAGAAAGAAGAAAATCATAAACTAAATTATTCTTTAACTTCTAAACCAAAAGACAGTGAGGCTGTGAAGACCAAATATCGTTTTAATATTGGATAAATAGATTTTTGCAATAATTTCGATAACAAAATAAAAAAGCTTAACACTTAAGATAAAAGTACATTTTTCAAAGTCAACCATGTATGTGTGTATGTGAGTGTATAAAATTATGTTGAAGTCTTACACCATTAGACTATTTTTAATTAATATTGATTTTTAGAGTTTCACACCGTGGAACTATTTTGGTACATACGTCCTACACCGCTTGTAGTATTACTATAAATTATGATTTTACTACATCAACAATAACATTTTTGATTTTACAAAATATATCTTTATTTTATTTCTATTTTTAAAAAATGACTGAATCATATTTTTGTGAAGTCTGTAATAAAAGTATTTCAAAATATACATTTATAATTAATACATTTAAATAAAAATATACATTTTAGAAAAAATACTAATAAAATTACTAATAAAAAAATAAAAGAAAAATATTTAATTTTTTTTTATTAAAATAGGCGGTGATTGGACAGAGTCCACGACGCTTCATAGAGGCAATGACATTTAATCAACAATAACAAATAATAAATTTTTTAATAAATTTACAACAGGAAAATATCCAGGAGAATTACATTTAAAATCTTTTATTTCTTTCAATAAAACAAACCCAGTTTACAATTTTACTGGAACAAATATTGATAAACGCTTAGAAAATTATGAAAATATTATAAATAATCCATATATCTCCTATTCCTAAGCCTGATTCAATTTCAGTAAATAGAGTTGATCAAGCTGCAATGAAACATGGTGTAAAATATATTTTCAAAGATTTAAAAGATTTAAAACGGTCTCACCAAGAGCGACAATGGGTCACCTAGTCGCCCTATAGGCTTTCTCAGGTCACCTAGAAATGAACAATATTGAAAATATGGTTTATATTAAACCCCTTTGTTCCAGAAATCTTTTAAATATTTATAGTGCTAGTTTTGAAGGGGTTAAGGCTTTGAAGATTATCAATTTCATTTCATGACAGCTTCTGATTGATTTCAACCCTTTGTATCTTTTAATCCACCAAACCGATTTTAACAATCGTTTTATCAAATTAAAGGTAATTAAATTCTCTATCATATGACACATGAATGAACTTATCCCAGAGGACAAAAAATTAAACATCGAATTTTTTCATAAATAAATGACTAAGTTTTGCGAAGCTCGTAACACCAAAGGTGATATAACTGAATAAACATTACAAAACATTATTAATGTGGGAAAATCAAAATATATAACTTTTAATGGTGAAAAATATTATCTATATACAAAAATAATTAATGAAATTCGAGATAAAGTTGAAGAAACTTAGAAACAAAAAGAAGGAGGAGTACTTCCATTAATTTCAATTTTTCGAGCAATCTTTTGAGGCTTAGGTGCACCTGTTGGAGTTGCTGGAGGAGTTGCAACAGCTGTTCAAATAGTAAAAAAAGTTCTAAAAACAGATTTTGAAAAAAAGAAGTTAGAAATGAAAATTGAGAAGCTCAGTAAAGCTGAGACAATCAAAGGTGAACTGAAATCGAGCGAAACTCTCAACACCAAAGGTGTACCAAAAGAAGTATTAACTGGAGCTGGTTTATATTTTGATCCTACTAAAAGAAGTAATTTATATTTTGATTCAGCAAAGCTTCATGAGGTAAAACCAAATCCTCCTAAAAAAGGGGTTTATATTTCGATCCACCTTTAGGTGGGGAACTTATGTACGATATAAACAAAGTTTCTAGGAAGAAATGCGAAGGCCTTTTCTTCGATCCATATTTTGAAAAACGACTAAAAGATTCAATTTTAAATAGTTTAGAATATGACAATTTAGATAAATCTTAAAAAAAGAATTAAAAGAATTATTACAAAAATTGAGTAAGAATAAAATTAAAATAATCAAACAAGGAAATCAATTAAACTTCAACTGATCACGACATTCAGAGAAACTCCAATTATCAAGAAGGCTACGAGCCGAAGAAAGGAAATCAAGGTATTCCCAAGTCAACATGACTTCGCAGGAGAATTTCACAAGGGGGCTCTGCGAGCTTGGAAACTCCTAGGTGACTTGAGATTTTTGAATTTTTAAAGCTTGAATATTGATTTATCTTAGCCATTTTCCTACTACTAATAGTCTTATTATATTTTTTGATTTTATCA
>JBBMKC010227358.1:0-11775 GCA_037834085.1 Bipalium vagum | reverse complement strand
TGTTCATTTCATGTATCATTTCTATGTCTGCAACATGACGATCTTTTAAATCTTTTGATATGTATTTTACATCATGTCTCATTGCTGCTGCGTGTGATTGGTCATCGAGATCAAATCGGCCACTTTTAAATTTTGGATAGAGGGTAAAAGCTGTTGCACGCTGAACAGCGTCAGCGCCTTTTGGTTTGCAGATCGGATCCCTTCTGTAAAATTATTGTCTAACTGGAACTTGTACAGCAAAAGTACACTAATTACATAATTTTTAGTTTTCATTTCCTATATAGAAAAATATAAAAGATTTAAATAAAAATCTAAGAAGCAATAAACCATTTGATTTGTAAAAAATCCTTTAATTTGATATAATAACACTTACTACTAATTTGTTAATGCAACTATAAAAATTAGCAAAACAAAATTACTAATAAATAATCTAAAGACTTTTGGACAACCTTAATATAACAAAATTTTTTTCTATAAAAGTGACTGAAATAACTGAAGAAAAATTAAAAAATGTTATTGATGTGGGAAAATCAAAATACATAACTTATAATGGTAAAAAACTGTTTAAATCAAAAAATGATAATGAAATTCACAAAACTCGTGACACCTTAGGTGGAATAAAAGGGGAAATTAAAGAATCCGATGGTGAAAAAAGAGAAGGTGGGTTTCTTCTGGAACATGATACTGGATGTTCCATAAGATTTCACAGCTGGGTGTGGTCTGGATTAGCCATTCTTACTCTACTCCAATGAAAGATTTTATTGTGTTGAGTAGTCTCATATCAACTCTCTAACCAATCTCTTTAAGATGCTGAGAAATTATTGACTTGGTTACACTCAATTCTTCATTTACATAGCTAACAATTATTTTCTCATCTTTTTCAACGATTGTTTTGAAAATATCATTACTTACGACAGTAACTGGTCTTCCACGATCATGATTTTTAAAGATAAATTAACTAAATTTACAATTCTGAAAATATCTTTGTTGGTCTTTCACTTACAGAAACATGATCACATGCGAAATTAATATTTTTATGTTTCTGATTCATTATGAAATTCAGAATATCAGAAATTCATAAAGAATGCAATTATGAATTCATTCAACCATATTCTAGAAAATACAAAAACGTACAATTTTAAAATAATTTTTTAATTTTAATTTTAGAATTATTTGAAAAAGTGAAATTTGTACTTCAGATTATTATAAAACAATTAACAATAACAATAGATTAACATATATTTGAAATAACAAACCAAAATCCGTCATTTCTTTTAAGACAACTTAATATTTTAAATATTTATTTCCCAAGTTATTTTTACTTTCAGAAATTCAATTATTAAATATTCATTTATGGTTGTGCTATTCTATCTTCCAACATTCATCAATGTGTCTGGTGACTATTCAATATTCCTCAATTAACGATGATAACGAACCAAGTTAAGTTAACACAATATGGGCTTCTATTGTGTTATTATTTATTTTATTTAATTAATTTATTTATTATTATTTCCACCCTTGAACGTTTTTCTAATATTGACTTCAGTACTTGGATCAATGAAATCGTTAATTTACAGAGAACAGATCATAGAAAAAACGTAACCGACTTGCTACCCTTAAAATTTTTTTAAAAATCGATGTTGGAAAACGAGTTAATCCTCTCACCTGAAACTTTTTTTCATCAGTTTCAAAAATGGACTTCCAAAATCAAAAAACCACAAAAAATGCAAAATCCTGTATTCTCAATATCATATAACTTTTGATTGGTCCTTCAGAATATCGTCGGAATTTATATCAGGAAATAGCAACTCGATATTCAGCTGCAACCGTTTCCCGGAGCAATAAACGACACAGTCGACCTCGCGGAAAAAACTGATGTTGACTGCCGAAAACGGAACACTGTTCAATTTGTTCTGATTTGCTCTCAATCTCAAAATATCGATCTTTTTGTCCTGTTCTCTTCCATTGACCAACGAAAAATCGCCCTTTTCCGATTCGTTTTCGATACTATCGATTTCCCATTCTTCCGACAACACACTGTTTTTCGATGATATAAGAACTGTCTCATCATCACCAGACCTATTGACGACCATTTCGTGATCTCCATTGACATCGTTCTCGTCCCATTTATATTCGTATCGATTGAACCCATTTTCAGAATTGACGCGGAAACGTTTCCTATCCGAAACGTATTTCAATTGAATTTGCATGGACGATTCTCTGTTGACTTTCACCATTTCAAACCCAAAGGCCCACGGCACAAAATGCATCATTTCGCATCGATGGATAATACCGCAGAATGGGAGCAGGATTGTCAAATCGTTATCGTGAACATTCAATATGATGGCCTTTGTGAGACGACACCCGATTTTCTGTTTTTTTAAAAAACAATAAAAAATAAATCAGTACAAATTAATAAAATCAATAAATTGATGAAGGAAAGGAAAATATTTTACGTTGAGATAAAAAGCCATATAGACAACCGTCAGCTGTTCATTCATTCGTCGACTGGCCAATCGATTCATGTTGCAATGGTGAGCCGCTTCAAGCCTCTGGGACAGAGGAGTGTCACAGCTGTCCTTATCTTTGATTATAGCTTCGATTTGTCGATGGACAACAATGTCCGCGTATCGTCGAATGGGAGAAGTGAAATGAGTATAGAGAGGAACATTGAGACCGAAATGGTAGAACGGGAAATCGGGACCGTTTTCCAAATGCACCTGTTGATTGGGATCACTCAAAGCAACGTTGTCCTCTGCACAGCAATATTGAGCCAACTTCAAACCAATATTGATAACTTATTATTTTTTAAAATATTTTATTATTTATAGGCTTTTTAAGATCACACTTCTATAAGAAAATATTTTTAATTTTATTAATAAAATTTTATAAATATATTTTCCGAAATTAAAATTTTTAAAAAATCAATATTTATTCTGTATTTTATTTTTCTTAATTGTATTGATCTTAAACTAGTAATATTTCTTTATTAATAAAGATCAATTTATTGAAAATTTTATTTTCAAAATTAAATGAAATTTTATGAATTAAAATTCTAATTATACCTGCATATTTAAATATGTTATGTAACTGAGACAGAGTGCTTTTGTCGGATCGGAAACCGTTATGGAACTGATGGTTTTCTGAATTTCTTTACAATTTGATATTTTGGTACCATCTCCACCCATTTGAGAGTAAATGCCCTGTAGAAGTCAATAATTTTAAATTAATAAAAGAAAACAGAAAACCTAGAATAAAATCAATTTCAGTAATGATTGTCACAATATAGAATAATATTTCGAAAAATTATTAAATTTTCAGATGATTTCAAAGAATAAAAATGGATTTGATAATAAAAAAAATAATCGTGATAATAAAAGATAGCAATAAGAAATAAAATCAATAATTATTCAGAACTTCAATAAGCAATAATAACTTTTCGTAAAAATATTGAAAAAATCAATGCTGAATTTCAAAATCGCTTT
Source organism: Bipalium vagum (assembly GCA_037834085.1). Taxonomy (NCBI): domain Eukaryota; kingdom Metazoa; phylum Platyhelminthes; order Tricladida; family Geoplanidae; genus Bipalium; species Bipalium vagum. The sequence continues at coordinate 8,290 of JBBMKC010227358.1, read as the reverse complement.
AGTCATTAAAAATGAAAAAAAAATCACAAACCAGGCGTGTTATTTGATTTTTATCCGGAGAAGGATGATATCTAAGGAAAGCTCCAATTTTAGTTTTCGAACGACGTTTGCTAATCAAATGCTTAAAAAGTAATTTGGCACTGGCCTGGTTCGCCAACAACATGAATTCTTCAATCAAGAAATCACTGGAGCTTCGATTTTTCTTCTGAAATCCCATTGGTTCCGGAAATAATTTTTGTGCAGAATTCCTCCAAGGAATAAAAGTCAAAAAATAAATTGAAATTTATTAAGTTATTTAATGTATTAATAAATAATAGAACAGTTGAAAAATCATAACTATTAAAAATAATAAGAAGACAAATTTGAAGACAAAATAAATTACTCATGAATTTTGGGATCAAATACAAATCGAACCTCGATTTTGTCAAGCACAATTGCTCCACCTTCAATTCGTCGGTTTCGAATAATCGTGGCTAGCTGCAATTACAAAAAACCGCAAAAGCGACAACATTTAACCAATCAAATCATTCCAACAAACCTTGTCCAGAATTTTCAAACTTTCAACCACTTTTTCATAATGCTGCTTGGACTGGAGTTCAGGAACATTGTTTCCGTTGATGATGCTCGTTGCTTGATCATAATTTAGACGCATTTTTGGTTTAATAAAGCTCTTTACAAACTGCTCTGATTTCACCTAAAATCAATAATAATGATCATTGTAAAATTATAAAAAATCAATTACATTTCCGTCTGAATCAATAACGAAGAGAACGGAAAAAGATAATTTTTCCTCATCCGGATTCAAGCTGCATAACTGCTCGGACAAAATCTCCGGCAACATAGGAATACACTGCAACGAGCATCGAAAGTGAATTCAATCGATGAATCATATAAAATCAATCGATACTTTGTGCTTTAGGTAAACGGAATTGGCTCGAGACAGTGCTTCTTTGTCCAGAGACGTACCTGATTTGACAAAGTGACCCACGTCGGCAATATGAACGCCCACTTCGTAAAAATCATTATTGGGCAGTTTTTCAATGTGCAAAGCATCGTCCAAGTCTTTAGCATCGACCGGATCGATGGAGAAAATTATTTTATCTGAAAAATCAACTCGCTTTTTCCTTTCTTCAAGACTGATTGACGATTGGATTTCTGACACGCTTTTCGGAATACAAGCCATCGATTTGACATTAAATGGCTTGTCTTTGACCCCGTAAAAATCCATCAATTTAAGTGTTGTTTCTTCCAAATTCAGATTTGGAGCTGATTTATCTGGGAAATTGAAAATCGATAATGGGTCGTAATTGATTGGAACTTTCGGTAGCAGATGTCTGAATTTATTAATCTTTACTATATTTATCCAAATAAAAAATATGAAACAAAAGCGAAGATTAAATTATTAAATTAATTTTTCTCACCCAATCGGCTGTTTAAGATAATCCCATTGGATAATCTGACAAACGGCATTATTCCTTCGAACACTAGTTCTATGAAACTGTAAGTGTTCATCTTTGTTGCTAATAATCACAATCTCAGGAAATCCCTTGTGATGCGGTACAAGAACAGTTTTTTGATCAGCATTTCCCTTCAGATCACCGAGAACAATAAGGGGTTTCGATCGATTGAAACTGTCAACAACAAATCCAGTGGGACGAACGCTAGTCAATATTTCGGCAATAAAATTGGCACTGAGATTTATATCCATGTGATTCAACTTGCTACTTAACAATTTGCTTATTATTTGGCCCAATGCTGCATCTTGAAGTTCGGTTATCCGTCCTCGTTCTTTGACCTAAATGATGTTATGAATACAACTGGAATACAACTGTGTTGGGTCATAAATATGTTCAAAGCTCACCAGCCAAAAATTGATGGGTAACAATGAAATAGCATAAATATCGGTGGTAACATCAACATCCCGTTTGTTAACAATAGTTACATTGTATTTCATGCACTAGAGTTAAAAAAAATTAATTAATGAGCTCAAAATCGTTATTATTATTATTATTATTACTGGATGACTTGCAAATATGTTCGATCCATTCTAATGATAGATAAATTCGCATTAAACAGATACATTTCAGTTATCCTTACCTTATATAACCAATCAGAAGATTCATCTTTTTGAATATGATTCTAAATTTTAGAAAAAAAAATTTCAATTAAGGTAAAGCAATTTAAAAAATTTACCAAAAACATTTTTTGAAACACTTCTTTGGGCGACCAGTTAAGATAAGACTCAATTTTCTTAATTAAAAAATTAACAATTTAATAGTTTTTTTTTAATTTTTACTCTTTTGCCTCCTGAAAAAGAAAATCTAGGAATATTTAGGATATTTCGATGCATTTAGAAAAAAATGAATTCAAATAATTTGAAAATATTTGAAAATTAAAACAATTTCATAAATCTAAATTAAAAATAATCCTCTGAAAATACGTTACGGTTTATCAAAATGTTAGGTAAATGGGTAAACAATAGAATTTATTAAAAATTTTATCTTCTAATAGTATTTGAATAAGAATTATTTGACTTAATTAAGAATTAAGTTTTATAATATTATGCCATAAATTACAGTTATGTAATATGATAATCAAGACAAATTTCAATTTAAAAAGATTTTTAAAGTTTAACACTTACAAATAATGAAATAATGCTTTGTATTTAATTTACATAAGTGAACTTATAAAAATTTTCAATGATTAGAACCGATTGATGATAGAATGCAGAGACTTCAGTACAGGTTTCTGAAATTAAAGATCCAGGTAGTTTTTGTCATTTCAGAGTAAACCTTTAAACAGAAAATTGGTTCATAACCTGTTTAGCGTAAGTAAGGCTTGTTGATATCTATATCAGTTCTTTAAGGATCTCAGCTTAAGATCTTTTTAGCTTTCTTTGTTATCTATCATTCAATAATATTTCAACGTAAACTACAAAATATCCAAAATTCTCGAAATTCCTAAAATGAAAATGAATAATAATAAAGTAAAATAAAGTGAAACAATAAAAAGTTATTGTCTTTAATTTGGAAATGACAATTACCTTAAATTGTCTTCAGTTCAAGCTCATCGGTAAGCCACCCATACCCTTTAAGTCAGCCGTCAGCCTCCAAGCTCGTTAGTAGCTCAACCTTAAATAACATTTAAAATCTTTAAATTTTAGTTCAATTTGTATTTCTCCTAATGAAGCATCCAAAAATCTGGAAAAACTAAAATCTCTCATAATTGATTAAACTACTCGTGTTTCTGAATAAACCTTAACACCTAAAATTGCTTCTAAAAATCCAGAAAAATTAAAATTAAAAATAATACAATTGAAAGTATTAATTCAACGACGTTGACAGAGCCTTCTTCTAATTCCTTAAAACTAAAACCTGAATATCATATTGCTGACCATGAAAGAAATTTTAAATAAAAAAATTAATTTGAAAAAAAAATGTACCACCAAGGTCATCTTTTGTTTAAATATTTTATTTTCTTTATTTTTGTTAATTGTTAAGTAAAATTTATTATTCTTTGAATATTTATTAAATATTAAAAAAAAGAATTTATTTACTTATCTATTTATACAAAAATACACAGCAAAGTGGACTAACAATATATTTATTAGAAATGCAATTTATTTTTCAAATCCAATTGTTTATGTAATAAGAGATAAAAATTGAGAAAATATATTAGGAAGATTTTGAGAATGAGCTGCGACGAGATAATATTTTTAAAAAATTAAATACGTTTTTTAAAAAATGTGTAAAGGAATATAATAAAATAGATTCGCAAAGCGAAAGTGATTTATCTTATTGTGGACAATTAACTTTATATGTTTTATACAAATTATTAATAATATTGATTTTTCAAAAAGAATATTTGAAATAGAAGACTTGAGCGCTATGTTTTTAGAAGCAAAGTCTCATTAAAAATAATTTAAAATTGAAAAATAATCTTACATATTTTAAAACTCCTTATTTTAATAATGATAGTATTTTTTATATGACGCGATATGGATCCTAGGGGATCCTAGGGCCTATGAGTGTTTTTTTATTCATCTTATTTTTCACCATTGAAAAAACCATTTTTTTGTTTTTCAGCCAAAAATTACTCATTTTAATACTTTTTTAACTTCTTGTTTTTCAAATTTTTAAGTCAATTTTTCACTTTTTCATCAAAATTCACTACTAGAAATTTTCAACGTTTTTCAACTTTTTTTACTTTTTTAGAAGCTAAATTACGTTTTTTTTAAAAAAAACACACCCTTTAAAAAAGCCCACTTTCACATTTTACGTCATTTTTTCAAATTTTCATCAAAAACCACTACTTGAAATTTTCAAAAAATTTTCAATTTTTCACCCTTTGAAAAACTTTCTTTTCACCGAAATTTCCTCAATACTAGGAAAAAAATACTAGAAAAAAGTATTATTGAAAAAATAAAAAAATTTTTTTTCTTAAAAATGGAATCAGAGTCTTTAACTGTAACACCTTCATGTGCATTCCTAGAAATTGCAAGAAAGATATTTCAAATAAAACCAGAACAAATTTCTAACAATTATTTTCTATCGAAATTTAATTTTCAATTAAAAAATAGAATTATTAAACAAATTACACATAAAACAGGATTATTTTTCGAAGAACTTAATTTTAATTTTGAAAGAACATCAATGAAATATTTAGAGCTCTGTTGTCATAAAAGAAAAGTTTTATTTGAATTAAAAACAAGTTCTGCAACATGTAATCAACATAATAAAGAAATTATTTTGAATAAATTAAGTAATTATGCAAATTCAAATGAATTTAAAAATTATAAATTTATCTATGCATGTTTTTATGATAAGAAACCATTGTTTTATAAAACAAAAAATAATTTTTACTTTATTTCAGATGAATATTTTTGGAAATTCTTTTTTGGAGAAGATAATGAATTAAAAATAAAAGAACAAGTAGAAAAAGCGCTTGAAATAAGAATGAAAGAAAATTTTAATAATTAAGAAACTAAAAAAACTAGAAAAAATTATTTTTATTATAAAAAAATGGAAGCAACTTTTGATATTTACGATTTAAAAATTCCAAAATATTTATATGATATTTTGTAATAAACCTTTTTCTGGACAAGGATATTTAACACAACATATAAATTGGGTTCATAAAAAAATATATAAACAAAAACAAAAACCTCAAAATACAAGTGTCACCTCTCCCAAAGCCTCTAATAGAAATATTAATCAAAATTTAAATCCAAACCAAATTAATCATAATATAAATCAAAATTTTTGTAATATTTGTGATAAACATTAAAAAAATAATCAAGGTTTATCAAGTCATTGTAGAAGTAAAAATCGTGCATCACGTTCACAAAAATATGAAGAAAGTTAAGTTAGCTTAAATACTTTAAATTTTACTCAAAATTCTGATTTCCAAAATATTTAAAAAATAATAATTTAAGTTTAGTACATTTATTTAGAAAAAATGAATTATCAAAATTTACAAGAATGTATAATAATGAAGAAATATTTTAAGAAATTCCAGTTGGTATGTTTAATACTTTTGAACAAATATTGGTGGGGCACCTGCGCACCATTCGAAAAAGGTCAGGAACTGGCTAGACATAAAGTTCCCAAATCGCTGAATTGGAAGACTAGGTACAATTGAGTAACCTCCTCGTTCACCTGATCTAACTCCACCAGACATCTTCTTGTGGAGATATCTAAAACAAAATGTGTACAGAGACAGACATCATACAATCGCTGAGCTCAAGGATAAAATCATTCATGTTTGTAATGAAGTAGATACTGGAATGTGCCAGCAAGCATGTCTAAATGTACTGTCTCGATTAAGCCATTGCCTAGCTATCAACGGACGTTAAATTATATAATTACATATTGTATTTGTTTTTAAATATATGTTATTCAAATAAAAAAGTATTACCTACTTTATTTTTTTATTTTTTGTTAAAATATTTAAAATTAAAGTATGTGAAAATACATAATAAACACCCTTTATATTAGCTTCAATGTTTCCACTTGAAAGAAATGCAGAATTTCCACATAATTATTATCAATGTATTCAAAATTTAAATTAAAAAAATATGTTATTTCCAATAAACTTAAAAGATATAAAAAAATTTAATAAACAAAATCCTTTTATAAAAGTAGATGTTTTTGAAATATGTAAAAAAGTGAAACTAAAACAAATACATATTGAACATATGCATTCAAAACCAACTACAACTGAAGATGAAAATAAAAATATAATTAATTATACAAATTTATTCTGTTATTCAAAACCTGGGGGAAAAGTTGATTATAATCATTTTGTTTTATATAAAGATGTTTCAATGTTTTTACAAAATTCTGAGAGAAATAAATATTTTACTTGTTTAAATTGTTTATGTTCTTTTAGAACTTTTAATGAATTAGAAAAACATTTTAATTTAGATTGTAGAGAACATAAGCCAGTAAAAAATACTTTTCATCATAAAAAATATTTAAAATTTGATAAGATTCGTTTTAAAAATAAAGTTCCTTTTTCAATCTATGTTGATTTTGAAGCTTATAATATTTCTAGTAAAAAACATATACAACTAAGGAAAAAGAAAAAAATTTAAATAATGAATATTTTACTGAAAAATATTTTAAACAAGAAATCATGTGTTTCGGAATTTATATAAAATCAAATTATGAACATCTATTTCAATCAAAATATATTGAATTTTTTGGAGAAGATACAGCAATAAAATTTGTTGAATATCTTGAAAAATTAAATAAAAAAATTGAAGAAATATTAAGAACGGATTTTGAAATGGAAATGACAGAAGAAGATACAATCAATCATAAAAATTCAAAAACTTGTCATTACTGTGAAAAATTTTTTATTTATAATATAAATGGAAAAGAATTTAAAATTTATGAGCCTATTTCAAAAACAGATTGGAAGGAAATGATTTCAAATGATAATAAAAAAAGAATATATAAAAGATCATGATCATCTAAATGGAAATTATCGAGAAGCAGCTCATAAAAAATGTAATCTTGAAGCAAAGAAAATTAATTTTGTTTCATTATATTTTTACAATGGCTCTAAATATGATTTACATTTAATTTTTAAAAAAAATATTTAAACCAGAATATATTTGAAAAACAAAAAATAAATATTTTACCAAAAATTGATTAAGAATATGTTTCTCTTGAAATTGTTTGTATTAGAATTTTAGATGGATTCAGATTTTTTACTCCATATAGTTTAGAATTTATGTGTTCAACAGTAAAAGAAGAAAATTTTTAAATTTTAAAAGAACATGGTTTAAAAAATTTACAAGGAATATACCCATATGAATATATTCAACAAGAGAAAAATTTGAAGATATATAAAAAAAATGAATGAAGAAAATATTCCTCCATATCAAGAATTTTATTCAACATTAAGACAATCAAACATTGGAATAAAAAAATATATTACTCCTCAAGAAAATTGAAAAGAATTAAAATGTTAAAATATGTTAGATTATACAATAAAATATATTTAAAAATAGATGTTTTAATTTTAGCAGACTTTTTTGAAAAATTAAGAGCTGATTATTTAAAATCTTATGGAATTGACCCTTGTTATTGTTATTCATTACCAGGATTACCTTGGTTAGCAGGATTAAAATATACAAAAGTAAAATTAAAATATTATGAAAAGAATCATATGATAAATTATTATTTTTTGAAAAAGGAATTCAAGGGACAGTAAGTTCTGTTTTAGGAATTAGAAAATTTGTTTGTAATAACAAAAAAGTAAATCCTGATTATAATCCTAATAGAAAAATTCTTTATAAAGAACTCAATGAAATATTAAATAAATTGAAAATGAGAAAAAATAATGAAATTAAAAATTTAGATTTATCAAATCATTTAAAAGAAAACTATTTATTATAATATGATGCAAATAGTTTATATCCTTCTGCAATGATAGATGAATTACCAACAGGATAAAAGAACTAGATTATTACAGAAGGTGATTTAATTAATCTTAATGAAGATCAATGTCCAATTATTAAACTATCAAAGAACATTACCTGGTGAAAATAATCCAGGTTTTGTTTATGAAGTAGATTTAGAATATCCAAAAAAATTAAAGATAAAACAAAATATTATCCTTACTGTCCAGAAAAATGTTTTCCAAATGAAAATGAATTTCCAGATTATCAAAATGAAATTGTTAAGTTTTGGGGTTATAAACGCAATAGTTTAATTAATCTCAATTTCTCAACTGTCTTTCCAAAACTTAACGGGGCTCGTATTAAAATCAGAAGGATTTT
>JBBMKC010227347.1:0-11776 GCA_037834085.1 Bipalium vagum | reverse complement strand
AAAAAATAATGAAAAATACGTTGACCATCAGATAAAATCAATTAATAATAAAATCAAAGTATCCGTGCAAAGTTTGTTTCACGAAAATTTCAATGTTTTTTAACAATTATATATATTGCATTTTTAAAAAATAATATAATTATCAATATAATTATTTAATGAAATTTCTGTTTTGTCCGTTAATATCAATATCCTTACATAATGTTTTGAAGAAGATCAGAAAATTTTTTGTCAAATTAAAATCTCACAAAATTGTAATTACTAAAACTTCATAATTAATAATAATAATAATTATTATTATTAATACTATTAATTACAATACATTTATTTAACGACATGTTATATCAATATCATACAAAATCACGAAAAGGTCTTTGATGTTGATGGTTTTGATAAAAAAAAGGTGAAAAATAAATTGTAAAAAAATTTTTATTTTCTTTTATCATTGCACCGAAATTTGAAATTTAAAACAAATAAATGTAATTTTAAAAAATAAATAAATAAAATTTGTCATTTTAATTACATAAATATTTATTTAGACAACATTTATAAATCCAAATTATACGTATGTGACGCTAATATATTTTTATTTTTATTCACAATTTATAATATAATAAATTATTATTACTATTATATTATTACTATTATTATGTGAAAATCTTCATAAATAAAACATTGTGTTTAATGTTTTCAGATAGAAATCTATGGTTCTTTTATTTTTCATCAATGAAGAAAGTGGACGCTTTTATGATAATATAATGGATGCCATAATACAATATGTCTAGATTGTATAGATGATTACTTTTAATACTGTCATAAATACTTGGAAGAAAAATTATATCATTTTGTTTTAATTAATCAATTTCTTGTGCTTAATTATTAACGTTTAATGTTTAAGCGCTAATCAGAAAAACATTGATCACATAAATATTGTTTATCGTATCTAAAATAATAAAGTTGTAATATTATACCAAATCGGGATTTTTATTGCCTTCAGATTTTCCGGAACATTCTTCATCCTCTTTTTCAATTAACCATTTGATTCTCTTTTTCAATGGTAAACCTTGAAAGGCATTCTTTTCATAGGTGATTTTATTGCAACTGTCTGATGATTTAAATTCAAACGTCGTTTCAGTTACATCGGCTTTGTTGGTTGAAGATGCTGGAAACAGATTTGAGGTCTTCTTAACCTGTGGTATTGATAATAAGTTGTTTAAATTGGGATAGAATGTTTGAGGGGTCATTGCTGATCGTCCAGAAACCATGCTAATAGGGCTGATTGAACTGTCACTGGGCGTTTCGCAAGATGTATCAGAATTCTCAGCAATGCTGCTTGTCATATTTTTGTCTGGAATTTTCGACTTTCTAGATCTCTTTAAAGATTTTGTCGTCTTTTCCGTGGGATTTTTCATTTGTAATTTTACTGACTTTTTGTTGGTTCTATCCTGTATTCTGATATTTTGAAGGTTTCCTTGCTCTTTAAATTGCGACTTAAGCAATGGGTTCAGTGACATTGAAAAATGATTATCAATAAGACCATCTGAAAACAAAAAAAGAATAGAAATCAGTGTTCTATTAAAACAAAATTATCATCAACCATACCTTCCTCTTGGGGGTCACTGACTAATATGGTTCCTTGTAAATTGTTCATGGAAAGATAGGGCACATTTGGTATTGGATTACGTCTTAAAAAACGAGAACATTTAAAGGTTTTCTATTTGAAAATGAGAACATATTTCTCAATTATTTTGTTTTATTAAATTACAATTATCTTTCCCTCCTTCAAAAATGAGTTTTTCACGATTATCTTATAATAATAAATATAAATAATAAATGAGACAATGTAGGAAAAATATATTTAGTTCTGAAAGATGAAAAACAAAATAAAAATTGCTAAGGAAAATACGGGAGACATGTACTACTCGCTTCGTTCATATAGAAAAGTGTTGTAATAACTCTCAACATTGCGGAATTATTTTTTCAGATATATTTTACGAGTTTATTTATTTATATTTCAATCCATATAAAAAGGAGTGTAAATTCTGATAACCAAGGAAAACAGGAAGAAGTTAAATGAAGGAATAATTTTTTTTTAATCGGTAATATTTTAAGTTATAAATTAAAAATATAAAAGGTAAATATTTAAGATTACGGGAATAGCAATAAAGATGATTTGAAGAAATATCAATTAATCTCAAAATACGACCATCATCCTTGTCTTTGAATGGTATCTGAATGGGTCAGCACTTCCAATGATTATAGACAATGTTTAAAGGAAGTACTCTGGAAGTTCCTTGCCGACATAAAAAAATCGTCAACTAAAAATTCAGGTTGAAGAAATGAATAAATCGAAAAAATGTAGAAAGAAAAAACATTTAAAATGTAACTTTTTGTGTTCATTGCTGCTTTCTAGGATATAGATTGTAACATAATTTTTCGTGATTTGGAATAATATATTTTGTGAGCAACAAAACATATTTTATTTACAAATAATAATGAAAAATCAATCGATAATGTATTTTCTGTTATTATTTAGAATATTTTCCTATATTTCCATCAATTTGTAGAAACCTTTATTCCAAAAATTACTAAATCTACTTAGAGAGAAATTAAACAACTTTTTAAGATCCTTCTCTTTCAAAAGTATTATCTTTCAATTGGTTAAAAAGAACAGAGAACGGAAAAGATAGAAAACTCTTTCGGAAATATGGTGTTGAAAAACATCTAAAAAGATCTGATGGAGGATGGATTTGACCGTTCCAATTCCACCAAACAGATATCATGATATATTGTGTAATACATATCTTTTTGAATCATGGAAGTTTCCATTCAAGCAAGAACTAAATTTTCTTTCTTCTGTTGAAATTTGCATACATGTCCCATTTATCATTTTCCGTGATGATTCGATGAAGATACAGATCTTTGTGACTCTTTGTTACTCGGGTATTTGGCAATATTTGAGCTGCAATTTCTAAACGACTTTCTTTGAACTTTTTATTCAACCGATATAACACACAACCCCTCAAATTTTTACTATTCCCGTTTTATTTTCAGTGTCGGATGATAGGATTCACATTTATCCTCAAATCTCAACATGTTTGACGACTGTGTTCTTTCACGAGTTTGATCAATCGATAATCATCGAAATTGAATGTGGAGTATCTTGAAGGTTGAATATGCCATTTTCGAACAGTTTGCAGTAGTCTAGGTCATGTTTATCGTACACATTACAAATTTCCTGTAGCGCTTCTGCAACTTTCTTAAAATAAAATATTAATTGGTGACGGAAATGGTGTTTTCAATCAGCTTGACATCTTATTTCAAAGTTGTCAATTTTAAATAACATTAAATCACATATAAAAACTTTACCGTACTTGTGTAGAATACCAAAGATCTTTCAAATAAATATATTCTGTATTTAATAAATATGATACCATAGAATAATAAAGTCATTCAAAATGATCTTACAACCTAATAAATAAATACACCTACATTTTGTTGTTACTATTACCCATTCATTTTTTAAATCAAAAGTAAATAAAAGATTTTTTGTTTTAATAGGATTAATTTAAGCTTAAAAATAATGATCTGAAAAAATAATCTCCTAGACCAACCCATTGAGACATTAACAATACCATTCTTGATCCAGATCGGATAATTAATAAAATTACGGAGCAGGTTTGTAAATGTCACTGAGAGAAAGAATTTGTGAAGCATCAGCCAAAGTAACATTCAATTTGAAGTAAATTTCGTTCAGATATATACTTTAATTATCTCAAATAACGCGGTCCGTGACAACTGGGTAATGTTTTCCCCCCGAAAAAAAAACTGTTTAAATTAGTAAAAACCCAAAAAATTCTAATGGCATTTATGTTTCAGAAAGTATTTGTAGTAATTTGTGAAATTCTTAGATTTGTTTAAATAATCCGGTATTTCCGAAATTTATTTGATATTGACAGGGCAAAATTAAAACATTTTCTTCTCTGGAAAATGTTTTTTTTTATTTTTGCTTCGGTTTCCATGTATGAAAGATCAAATCACTTCCTGTTTTGAAAGACGAAACATTTAACTGCGCAATCGGCCATCATGAAGCAAAATTGAATAAGACGGATTTCGTTGGGAAGCGAGAAGAATGTCAATTGCTTTATATAGTATACATGGTAATTTTTAAGAAGCAGTTGTTGCTTATTAGTAAAGACAATTCTTCAATGTTTACTGATAGTATGAATGATATACCAGAATAATTGACGTGTTTCGAAATGGGTTAAGACTTTGTGAACATTTCAGAAAAGTATTTCCTGAACTTTATCAAAGAAAAAAACGGAAAAAGAGGAATAGCATTCTTGAGATACTAAACGGAACAGCTTGAGAACTATTATTTTATTATCATCATTGCGCTTTTTTCTGTTTATTGGGATTTTAAATTAATCACCGCTAATAAGCGAAATGATATATTTAAACAAAATCTTGAATATTAATCATTTAAATATTGGTGTCTGTTTTACATTCTAAAATTTAAAAACACTTAAATGCGGCGATATGCAGAACTTAAAAGACAGCCCTCTTAGTATTATTAATATTAATGTTATTAATAATTTTTATAATTATTATTATTTATCTGTCCATAATCATGCACATGAAACAACTACAAGACATTTCCAACATTGTCATTATGACAAAATTAAGAAATTTTATTTTAACAATGAAAATATTGAACCTATAAAATAAATAAAAAACAAAAGGCGAACAATTAATCCAGTATCGCCGATCGATATAACACAGAAATGGGATCAAAACCATTGATCCAAAACCTAATGAACTAATGGTTCAACCAAAAAAAAACAAATGATTTCCATTTATCCCATACAGGATGGGTGAGTATCGACTAAATGAATGATTGCAAAATCCCTCTGATCGGAAATTATTATTCCCAACGAACATCACATGGGATAAATAGTTGAAAAACAATCCAAAGTTATGAAAATAAAATGATATCTCTAATTGGTACAGAAATTTCTGGGCCTAAAGTTTGATATTTCGGAAATTGATACTCCAAAATACCAAGTTCTTGTATAATTAATTTTGAATAATTGCCTTGGCGTTCTTTTTCCAAGATTAACTGTTTTGCATGTTTATTTTTTTAATCAATAAATTAAGTGCAAGCGAACGCATTGAAAACACTCCAAAATCAAGAAGAAAATGACACATGGTTTCAGAGAATTTTTACAGATAATATTTCAGAAATGGGAAATCATTCTGGTTATTATTATTATTATTGCTTTTGTGGAAATTTACTTTTCCACTTTTCTCTAATCACAACTGATAAAAGGGGGAAACATATGTGGTAAAAACAACAATTTTGGAATGTATTAAAATTTTTCATTCCATTGGGAAATTTTTTTTCAACGCATTTTCCTCTTTCGGCTATCATTGAACTATTGACGATTCGTAGGCCATCATTTGTTTGTTTTTTGTTTTTTTAAAGTCGTTTTTTGTTTTAATTCAAATTTCAATTTTGAAATGAGATTGATTTTATTGATTTCAGTTGAAAGTAGCCCTTCGAATTTTCCTCTTTCGGCTATCATTGAACTATTGACGATTCATAGGCCATCATTTGTTTGTTTTTTGGTATTTTGTGTTTTTTTTTATTTTTTTAAGAAATTTTTTTTCAATTTTAATTTCAATTTTAATTTCAATTTTAATTTCAATTTTAATTTCAATTTTGAAATTAGATCGATTTTATTGATTTCAGTTGAAAGTAGCAGTTCTAATTTTATATTGACATAAACAATGAAAATAAATATTACAAAATCCATAACTTTTAGACTGAAGTATAAATATTGATATATATATAAATAAGCGACTTATCCAATTCATGTTTCATAATCCATTTATTGACGTAAATTATTGGGTTTGAAAATTTTCATTTCTTATTTTGTTTTAATTATCGATTTTCAAAAAAAATGTATGATACATATGATTTATAAATAAAAATAATCTGATAGAAATTTGAAATCGTGACGAAAGTTTTTTGGTTTGTTTTTTGATCTCCTTCCGAATTTGGTATTTCTTTTCATTTTCATTTGTTTGGAATTTATAAATCTTCAATTAATTAATTGTGATTATGAACTTTTAAATTCGTAAAATAATATCTATTAATACAGTATGATGTCATAAATGAATAATATTATTATATTATTAATCATTGATTTATTTTCTAATGTGTAATAATTTTAATTTATTTATTTATATTTCTGATGAATATTTTACTTTCATCTATTATTAGAAACTCCATGTCTATTTTCAAAAAATATGATTTATTTTTATTATCATTTTTTTCCGTAATCATTACCTAATAAAATATTTTTTTTATTTACACAATTCATTTTATTATTGTGTTAAACAGGAACTATTATGATTTTTTTAAGCTTTAAAAAAATTTATGTATATCCCCATAAAATATCTAAACAATGCACTTTTTCTATATATAAAACTCAACAATATTCAACCAAGAAATATTGTATCCAGTATCACCAACATTTCATTTTTCCCCAGTCTCGTTTTATTATTTTTATTTTTCCCTTCATTTCGTCTAAATAATTTTTTTTATCCAAGCTCTTTCTATTATAAAGGAAATTATCAAGAACAAATTGTTTACCAAAATTAGCAAATCATGCTAATAAAATTTAAATTTAATCAATTATTAATTAAATTTTTTTTAATTTAGACAATAAATACAAGTCCATTTTGTTTAAATATATACTTTTCTATTTTATTAATATTATATTTTCTTCTAAATTTACGTTAAACGACCTTGTAGCACATGTTAATTATAATAAAACTGTAATTTTTCTATTTCGAAAGATAATTTTGTTTTAATCAATAAAATATATTCAATGTTGACTAGATTAATAAATAACTTGAAATAACCCTAATGAAGTCAACCCTGTTAGAACTCTCCAAATTTTCTAACTATCAGATCAATCTATAAAGAATTATTAACAATTAATTGATACAATTTATATTTTCCAGGGGGGAGTTGGACACTTTCATTCAGCTTAACAGCTTCATGAGGAAAATTGTAAATTAAGCAAATAAAATTATTTTTATTGTCCTTTCAATAAATCGATAACATTACATTCCAAAAATCAGTTTTTCCAATTAACACAATACATTGGTGGTATCATCATAATGTTGTATAACGGTGGCAATATTATTATAACATCCACTTTGGACTCTTGAACAAGAATATGGTCACTGAATCTCTATTAAAATACCACACAACGCAATGTCAGTGTTGAAGGGTGGCTATGTTTCACTGTGACAGAGCGCGTACCAGGAGTTTTATCATTTAACACGAGTCTAGGCTTCTTGATTAGACCACTTCAACAAGACTGACTGACTTTTACAACTGACAGTTATCGCAACGGCTCTGTTGCAATGGAAAAAGTAGCCAACTAACAGTACTCTGTCTGGTTATGTTTTATATATAAATTAGTATAATCTAATTATAGTACTGCTTTTACTGACGAAGGTAAATTTCTCTGAAATTCTTTTATCTTTTTTCCACAATTACCCAGAATGCTACTCATTCTTTCGGACTTTTATTTCAGACGGGTTTTGTCTCGAAATTTGCTTTTTATTTGACAATTTCTCTCAAAATAAACCCATTGTAAATCACATATATGGTTTTCGTGGAACTCCAAGCCAGAATTAAGATAAATATTTAAAATATGAAAATATGATTAAATTTTCTGACGAAAATGGACTGTATAGAATTTCACAAGAAATTTTTCATTTCGTTATATATTTATATTTTTTAATGTTCCATATGATATTCAGATGTGTTTATGTCTCTTAAAAGATGCATTATGCAATATGCTGCAGTATTTTTTCAGACTCAGCTAATTATTTACATCTTTGGCAAATTTAGACGGTGAAAATTATTGTAAAAAAATTCTCTCAATTGATTTTTGCAAACCTTTTTTTATAATAAAAAACGATTTTTTTAATCACATGAAACTTCGGAGAAAAAATTCTTTGAAAATAAATAACCAGATCTCCAACAGATAAAATGAAATTATTATTAATAAATATTATCATTATTGATATTATTATTGTTATTATGACTAGTAGTAGTAACACTAGTGATTATCTAAACATGTCTCATATTAGTAATATAGTATGAAATATTTTAATTAATTATAATATTATTAATAATATAATAATAATAATAATATAATAATAATATAATAATATAATATTATTATAATAATTAACAATATAATAAAGAAATAATATTAATAATAATTAATAATATGATAATATAATAACATCATAATAATTAATTAATAATATTAATTAATTAATAATTACTAATGTTTTAATAGTATTGTATAAAATTTACAAAATTTATAACAATAACATTTTTAAGAATATCGCGTCTGAATAATTTATCTGAACTGAATATTAAAAATAAGAATCATAAACGGTGACTTAACAACTAATATGAAAGTAATTAATTAATTAATGATTAATAAAAATGAAATCAGATTTTATTTTATCCAATTATAAAAAATGAAATTATCGAAATATTTTTCATTTATAAATATTATTTTTCTCATTGTCTAGTGTGTGGTTTGGTGAGGAAAAAATAAAATTTTAAAAATTTCAATAAGAATTAATTTTAAATCTCCAGTATTATAATATGATAAAAAATTAAAATTACGAAATATCTTTATTTATATATATTAAAGTCCTATGCAATTTACAAAATAGCAAACTCAATGGAATATATACAAAATCCACAAAATGCACATGAATAATAACGGTTGAGATTTTAAGGTTTTTTTTTTAAATTATAAAATATAAGTTAAATTATTATTTCAAGTGAACAAGTTTTAAAAATACAAAAATATTTATTTTAATTGTATAAAATATTTTAATTATTTTATTAAATTAAACAATGTTGATTTGAACAAAAACGTTTCTTAAGAAAATTTACATTGTTATAGGAATTTTGTTTAATATTTCTGTCATTGTTTCACGAAAAGTTTAAGAAAGAAATAATCTAAAACAGCATCACATAAATTATATATTATAAGATTATAATCTTGTAAACAATAGGAGCTTGTTTCAAATACGCGCTTTCTAGTAATTCAAGACACTAATTTTTATGAAATTTATTTCGAACTTTTTATCAGTTCTTCATCAGTAGGAAATAACGTTTTCTACTTTAATTATCAATTATCTAACCAAAGCAGCTCTCGAAATTACAATTATTTTAATATATTGTCATTGATTAAAGTTCTTTTTAATTATTTTGAGAATACATTATTAATCCATTGATTTTATATTGAATAGTTTGTATATTATTCTCTGATTTCCTTTCTCCAATTAATAATGACTCAATAATTTTTCTTTCATTATTATTATCAAAATTTCTCATGATCAAATTACATTCTTCAGCGAAACTCGTGAAATGATTTAAAATCATTAAAATTTTATTCAAGGTTATCATTATGAAAAAGAAAAACTCCATTAATCAAATAAACAGATATATATATACAATGAAATTGATGTTGACTGTATACCTCAATCACTAATTTCTATGAAGAAAAATATAAAAATAATGTAATAGAATGTTTACTCCAAAAAGGTTGATCGTTAACAACGAACAATAAACAGATCTGTGTATTACTATTATTAGTGTATTAGAGTATTTATTAGAAATTAATATTAGGGTAGTTTCAAAAATGGGTGTATATTTAAATAAAATATTAAAGATTATAAAAGAAACAGTTAACAAATTAATTTTAAAAAATATTGTATAATAATTCAAAAATATAAAACGTATTTAAAATGATAATAAATACACCATTTTTTAAATTAATAGAAGTTTTTTAATCTAAGAGAAAAACGGTAAATAAAAAAATATTACAGTAGTATCAATAACACAAAACGAAAAATATTTTAAAAATTAAATCACCAACGCCTACAACATTAAAAAATAATATTGTGTAATTATTCAAATGTCATAGATTTACAAATAGATTTATAATAAGGAACTCACAACATCACCACAGAATATGTATTAGAACACATTCCTAATTAAGAAGAACCAGTAAAATTAGGTCATCATTTTATACCGTAATTCAGATATGAATAAACAAATTGTGGGAATGTGAAATTCAATGGGTTGTTAGTGTTTTCTCAGATTAATTTCAAAATCTGCTTTATTTAGATAATTCAAATTTAAAATAGTAACACAATCGATCATTGATGAATAGCTGATAAAAATTCCAAAATGTCCCACAAAAATAAATATTTAAGCAATCTGTTTTGATTTGTTAAAATCATTAAAAATAAATTAATAATGAAAAAGATGCAATATAATTCGAGCTTCTGATTGCATTTCACTTTTTCTTAATCAATTTTAATTTAAATCATAATAATAATAATTTTTCTTAAAATAATTGTTTCAAAACAAAATTTAAATATCGTTTACATGAAACATTTAAACCAATGTTTAACTACTTAATCCTATAAATTCATTTAAACAAAAATATAAAATAATTAATTTTATTTAATGAAACCATTTTACTGAAATGAATTAAAATACTGAAATCTTGTAATTATAATTCAAAAGCAAATTTAATATTTACATATTCAATTACTTTGTTTTATAATAAAAGAAAAAATCAATTTTTATTATTTTCTTTTCTTTCTTTGACATGGAAAAATTGAAAGCAATTTAAAGTAACTTTAAAAAATACGTATTACAATGGTTTCAAGAATTAATCAATTATTAAGAAATTTATTAACGTGCTTTAGATGGAATCTTGGTTTGGGAATTAGTTTTTACTTAGGACCAGACTTAAGTAATAATGAAAAAAATACGAATAAAAAACCAATTCCTTTTGCAAAAGTTGCTGAAAGCTTCAAGAGTGTTTTTACATTGGGAATTTAACCCATTGTTTGATAATGTGTGATATTTATATCTTGCTTATTGTATTATAATGGAACAATTTAATCTATCAATTATTTTATGAAATAAATAAATTTTCATATCCGACTTTTTTCTCCATTCTTGTAAATTATTAGATGGTAAATCACATTAGACAATGCGTAATAATTAAAAATACTTAAAACTTGTAAAACTAAAAAGTATCACCTTCGTAAAATATCAACAGATTTATTTCATCCTCATATTTTATAAACACAAAACCTATGAAACCCATAAAGAGATCAATATTTATGTATTGAATTGAACGGAAAGTTCAATCGGTTTTTATGCATTATAATTCAGCTTATCATTTTAGAGTGATTATTAACTGACACATTTAACTTGTTGTGTAATTTTCTTTTAATAGTGACAAAGTGGATCATATTTTGAGATATTTACCCAATTAGGTATTTAGTAAACAAACTTCAAAATTTTCAATCATAGACAGGTTATTTGTCAGATCATTCATTTTAGTTTTACAATGATCAAAAACCAGTGAAATTTCATCATGATACATCCATGTCACACATAGTAGCATTGAGCACACGGATAAAAATTTAGAATTTGACTTAAGTCACCTTATAAAATATCT
This sequence comes from Bipalium vagum, assembly GCA_037834085.1. Taxonomy (NCBI): domain Eukaryota; kingdom Metazoa; phylum Platyhelminthes; order Tricladida; family Geoplanidae; genus Bipalium; species Bipalium vagum. The sequence goes on along the minus strand of JBBMKC010227347.1, from coordinate 179 downwards.
TCCTGATATTGCTTCTTCGGGTTACGTTATTATTTTATTCCTGAATCTTCAGTGTTCTTAAAAGATAACACTTATCAAAAGCTGTGCCGAGTTTATATCAACGTTTAATTTAATAATAATAATAATAATAATAATAATAATAATAATAATAATAATAATAATAATAATAATAATAATAA
>JBBMKC010227336.1:0-11777 GCA_037834085.1 Bipalium vagum | reverse complement strand
TAATAAATGTTCCTAGAGAATATTATTTATTTATTTTATTTTAACATATTCATTTAATCTATATTTTAATTTAATTATTTTTTTTATTTATCAAAATTAAACATTTCTTTATACTTTTATGATAAATCATATATAATAAATTTTGGCTCAGGGAACAATGCTGAAAAAGAGCGATCTTGGTTCGAAAAGGTAAAGAGAAATAGATTCGCCACCTTGTTTTCTCACGGTTCTCGTGGAAATCCATTCCCACTCTCAGCCTTAGAGAGTTCTGAAGCAGGTTTTTATGTGATCGGCGATTTTCGTATTCCGATTGGTAATTTTGTTTCTTTTCATTACTTTTGACCGAGTCAACAATCTTTTTCTTCTGGCTCAGGTCGCTTTCTTGAATATCTTTTCAACATTTAATTGCGTTTTTATCTTAAAAATAATTATTTTTTATATTTTGAGAATTACTCAAAATAAAGAAATGATCTGCTTCGAAAATAATTAATAAAAAATGTTTTTAAAATTAATATTCATGTGATTAAATAAATAATTAATGATATTATTATTTGTACATCTATTAATATTTTTTTCATAATGTTTAGTTAAGTTTTGTTTTGTCGGAAAATAATGTTCGATTGTGATATTTAACTTTAAACTCAAACAAAACTAATTTCAAATGAACTTTATTAAATGAAATAAAAAAATATTTTAAAAATAATATAATATTATATTATATTATTTAAAATATTTGTAACATTTGTTTAAATATACACTATTTAGTGAAAAATTCAAGTATGAATAAGATACATCTAAAAGCGAATTTTGTTTTTTGAATTCAAAAAAGGCTTTGAGCCGCAGAGGTCAGTCGAATTATCAACGTTGAATTGAACCAGAAAACAGTTAATGAGTTTAGCACACGCAAATGGTTGCAACACTTTCTAGTTGGAGATGAGAGCCTTGCTAATGAAAATGACAAATTGAATGAGCTGATTATGTTAAATCCAAGCCTAAGAATTCGAGAAATTGCACAACAGTTTCAGATTGGTCACTCAATAAATCTGGATCACATAAATTAACTGAAAAAGATGAGGACGCTTGACAAATGGGTGCTTTAGAAGAAAAACAAAAAATCGTTTCTTTGAGCTGTGGTTGTTACGGTTTTACGGAATATCAGGTATTATTTGCTTGTGCTCATTGGACATGCGACTGAAAATGAGTTTTAAATGGTACATCCACAAGCGCTCAACACAAGTGTTGGATCAGGATCAGTTACAAACATTCGCCTAAACAACAAGTTCACTAAAAGATAGTTGTGCTAACACTTTGGGGTTACGCTTGAGGTATAGCTCACTTCAAATTTATGGTTGCTGGCCACACCATCATATTATTCTAAAAATAAAGTAGACTGAGAAATGCTGGATAATTAATTTATTTTTAATAAATAAATAATGTAAACATTGGTTTAGATTTTGCAAATATTGTCCCATTATGACTACGATTTGCCTCAGCAAAATATTCTTTCCTAACAATACACATAGTAATATTTTTATTATAATCATCTTATATACGAAATTATTTTAAATTAATAAAAGACAGTAAAAGAAAAACATTTATTAATGTTATAAAAGTGAACATAAAACAAATTCAAAGGTTTTTTTTATGACTTTGAAGACATAAAAGAGATATGGGGAAAAATACTTTATTTTTAGCCCAGAAGATTATTTTTAGTTCACATGCCTAAATTCCACACCCAAGCGATCAAAATTAAAATGTTAATAAAAGTTAATTAATAATGTCAGAGAAGACCTTTTCACAAACCCAATATTTTTAATATATAATGTGCAATAATATTAACAAAATTTATACAAAATCTTTAAAGAAAAATAATTTTGATAAATATTTCACTGTTGTTTATAAATATTTATGTCAGTGTCCATGATAAACCTGAAGTATTTGATCGCCCTTTCATGTACCAGCAGAATTTTACCTAATAATCACGTTATTTTATAATTTAATTTTTAAAATAAAAATAAAAATCAATAATAATTGTGTATTATTTCGTAATCATTCAATTAATATTGAAAAGGTGTGAATAATGGTTGTAAAATTAATTTAAATAAATAAAAAAAAATTTCGGTTTTAAAATCGTTTACGAAAATTAAATATGAGATAAACATAATTTTTATTTTTTTTTCAAAAATTCTTTAATATTAGAAAATTAATTCTGAAATTTAAATATATAAAGTTAATAAATAATACAGTAAAACCCCGTTATAAGGCATCCCCTTTATAAGGAAAACCTCGTTATACGGGACTCTTTAATGCCCCAATATAAAGGACCCTCATTATAAAGGTCAATAAATTTATGAAATCTTAATTTAAATTTATGAATGAATAAACGCAGATTGACTATTGTATGGTGTAGCAATAAGGAAACTTACTGTAATCAGTAAGTGACCTCCGTTTTTTTCGTTTCAACTAACAATAACTATTAAATAACTTTAAATACCATAACAATATTTTAGTCATTACATAATCGACCATCCCCGTTGTTAAGGGCACCGCGTTATAAGGGTAATTTTCACGCTGTACGAACCTGTCTCTAATAACGGGGTTTGACTGTATTTTAAAAATAATAAACACTAAATCAATAAATAATATCAGCTTTGGAAAAAAAATTTTATTAAAATTAATTTTTCTTCATTAATATAATTTCGAATCTGATTTGATAATAAAATCGATTTTTAATTTTGATTAATTATTTTCATTGAAGTGTTTGGTTGATTTATAAACAATTATGCACTTAAACATTCGGCAGAAAATGTTTCGATAAATATTAAAATGGTTATTTATGTTAAATTCCAATTTTAAAACATGGAATTAGCTGACAAATTTCTGTATAAACAAAACCAAATAAATTAATTTTTAATAATTAATTCAAACAAATATTTTTTTTGTCAAATTAAATTTTAAATAATTTGCGTTAGAAATTGTAAATTCTAAGCGAAATATGAATTAAGAAAATTTAATAAAAAAATATATATTAATTATTTAATTTAGATAGGCAATTAAAAATTTATTTCTAGTTAAGAAATTAATTATTTATAAATAATTATGATAATTAATATTAATTGGAAATTTAATTACAATAATTAATTTCTAGTAAATTTTTTTATTTTTCCAAGTTACTCGTAAAATGAAGCATTTTAATTAATTAAATTTATTTATTTTTAGAATTAAATAATTCATTGTTTTTAAATTGTTTTTTCAAAATTCAACACGTTTGCGAATTGAATAAACTTTTTCTTTATTTTAATTAAATTAACAAATTAATATTTTTATTATTTTTTCAAAATAAAATTATAAAATTATTTATTAATATGAAGTTTTTTTTATTTTTTAATATTGTTTGGCATTGAAGATTGATTAATATTAATTCAGTCTGATATCGCACTATGTTGCGTTTAAAAATATTTGTTTGTAAAGTTTAATACAATAAACTGATTGACAACATTTTTCAAGTATTATAGTTTCAATCAAAGGCTGGATGATTTTGACTGTTATCAGGATGATAAGTCCTAGAAAAGGTCTAAGAATCTTCACATAATAATGTTCAGATTCTGACCTGTTCAAAAATAAAAGATTTATTTGATCCTTAGATAGGTTACGGGAGTTATTATTATTATATTGTATTATCATATAATAATAATATTATTATTTTATTAATATTATTATATTATTTGTATATTTACTTTGCAGTATTATTTAAAATATGAATATAGATAAAATACATATACGTCATAATGTTATTTGAATTTCATAAAGGTGTAAGTGTTGGAATTGCTTATAAAAACGTTTTGTGACGTTTTTTAGAATAGTACTGCTTCTAAAGACTATTAAGAAATGGTTTTGACAATTTAGAGATAGGGGTTTTACCTTGGAAGATCAATCCCGTTGTGGACGACAGGATTGGTACCATGTTTAAAAAAATTCGAGGATTTCAACAGAGGATATTGCTACTAATCTTTGTGTAAATCTTTCGACCACATTTCATCATTTAAAGACTCAAGAATAAGTTTCTAAGCTCGATTCATGGGTGCTGCATACATTTACTGAAAGGAATAAGCTGTAGCGTATGGATGTCGCCATTTTTTTCATTACACGAAATAAAAATGAATCTTTTTTTAATAATAATTAGTAACAGGCATTGAAAAGTTGAACCTGTACAATAATGTGCAACATAAAAGAACCTTGACTAAAGCCAATGAAAGCTCAGAACAAGTTCCAAAGGCTGATCTCGTGGGATTACAGAGGTATTATTAATTATGAATTGGTCAAACGTAGTAAAACAATAGCCAAAGAAAAATAATGTGATCAACTCTCAAGAGTCAATGCTGTAATTCATCAAAGTCGTCCAGCTTTAATAAATAGGAAAGGAATAATGTTTCAGTAAGATAAGGCTAGATCCCACATTACATATAACACCTTAGGAAAACTGCGAGAGTTAAAATATGAAATTTTGCAGCACCCTTCTTACACCCCAGACATAGTACCAACATCTTTTTATCAATTTCCGTCTTTTGAGCCACAGTTTGAGTGGAAAGAAGTTTTTTTCTGAATAGGCTGTTAAAAATCATCTCAATGACTTAATCCTCGAAAAGCTATGGTAATTTTTTAAATCTAGGATCGAAAAACGTTTAGATCGTTGGAAACTAATTGAAAAGAGAAATGTTGATTATGTTAATGATTATTAAAGTTATTTTATTAAAATTTTGACTTTAAACATCTTTTAATAAAATCGGACACGAACTTTTACAATGACTAAGTATTAGTGCACAGTCATACTGTCAGGAAATTGAGATCATGCACACAAAGTTACTTCCAAAAAGTAACTTGCAAACCTAAATGAACGAATTTTGTTTTACGATAATGCGAGCATTTTTCTCAAGCGACATTATGAAAAATTGAAAACCTTATCTACTTTATTTCCACGATCTTTTACCAAGAGATTATCATCTGATCTGCACATGAATCGATTCCAGAAATCAAGGGTCTTGTGAAAAAGGAATTAATAAATCATTATTAGGTTGAAGAATGCTTGAACAGCAATGGAAAATATTTTAATTAATAAAATTTATTTACCGACTTTTCATGATATATTTTATTCGGTAATTGAAAAATTCAATTTCATAGTGGATAACCTAAAAAATTAATATTGGTATCAAACAACATTCTACAGTCCAGGTGGAGTCATCTTGGCTTCTTAAAAAACGAGATTAATAATAATTTAATCAAAAGTAATTATTTTTAAACTAAAAGTGCCCAAAAATATCTTGTAAAGTAATTTTTTGATTTATGATAATTAATAATTTTCTTGAAACCAGATCGATCAGTTCCCATCAAGGGTATCTTAGAAACCATTTTAAAAAATTTTTATAGTCGAAAAATAAACAAAAAATAAGATTAAATAAGTATAATTTTTTAATTATTATATAATTATAAAAAATTAACATTATTTTTTTTCAAAAAAATATTATTTCTATTAACATATAATTTTTTTTTATTTTAATTTTTTTACATTTAAATTAAACTAAATGTACAAACAATTCTATTGAGATTTCCCATTTTATATTGGAATGAAATATCACATGTATTTATGAAAATATATATTATAATATTTATTTTATCTATAAAGAGTTTTGTTTTGTTTTTTCATAACAAAATGCAGATAAAACGATTTGTTATTGTTCAAAGGAATATAAAAATATTGCATTTATTTTGAAGTAAAATTGATAAATATTATTAATTTATTATTTATAACAAATAATTAATAAATAAATAAATCATTAATAAAAATTATCAACAATACCGATTTTTCATTGAATCAAAAACAAATTTATTAAATGCTGAATAATAATTTTAAAATAAATTATTAAATAAAAATGTAAAAAAAATATTGGGACATTTAACATTAAAAGAGAATAAAAATAAATGCTGTCAATCATTTCCTTTTTCTTTTTGCAATAATTGTTACCTTCCGTCATTGAAAACATCAAAAATAAATAATATTGAAAGTGCAGTTCCTTGTCTGGGATTTTTGAAAAAGAATATAATTGTTCTTGTCGAAATTATGGTTAATATATTTCATAATAATAAATAAAAATAATCATTCCTGTGACATTTTTCACAGAGAGAGTATTAGAAATAGAGATTTATTGCTTTCTGAAAATGGGATTTTATTCATGGAAAAGAGAAATGGAAATTTCAGTTGAAATATTAAACATGTAAGCGGAAATGGATAAAGTATACCTTCATCAGAGTCTGGGGGAAAAATAATGTTTATTATCTATTATGATAATTTATTAATTACATAATCAAATGTTGTGCTCGACCTCAACATAACAACGGATTTTTTCTCTGGATAATTCTCGAAAAAACAACTGGGAAATTTTTAATCATTTTTTCAATTTGATAATAAATAATAAATTAAATTATGTATTCACTACATGGCCGAAATACATCAGTCAGTGAACGTTAAGGAAAAAATCTTTCATTGGATTGTTTGAGTAAAATCTGTACTGAAAGAAAAAACGTAAATTTATGTGAAAATAAGAAAAATCAAGAATATATTTTTTTATTTTATATAAATTTGGTATTCCTAAAAAATGGAAAAAATCTGCTCTGATACTTAAGAGGAAGAGTTTACAGAAGGCAAAAGGTTTTATTACTATCAAAGCAATAAAATGTCCTTTCATGGTTGCCTGTTTGTTTCATTAAATAAAGGTTATTGAACAGGAAACTTCATTATAAAAAAGATGGCTTAAAAACAATAACAAACAACATGTACAGGTACACATCAAAATATTAGGTTGACCAATATGAAATGTTTTTTCATTCTTAGGTTTAATCAATCATTTAGAATATTTATTAAAAACAGTAATCACCATTAGAATCAGTACATTTTTGCCGTTGCGAAATAAGTTTATCTATGCCAGTAACAAAAAACGACGGAGATAAAAAATCGATACATTCCGGAATGGCATATATAAAAAATTGATAATTTTAAAAATATCCAATCTCTTATTTGGTGAATTTTTTTCGCTTGCAAAAAAATTGGTGACAGATCTTGTGAATAAGATGAACTTTGCAGCCAAACTCAATTTTTTTCAACGTCAACGGTGAAGCATACCGTCTCACATTGTCGTGAAGTAAAATAAAATAAACGACCGAATCACTAACGGCGGGCGTTTTTAATACAATTTTTGTGCATTTCGTTGATTTTACTGCAGTACTTTTTACGTTAATTGTTTCACTGCATTTCAAAAAGCTACAATTAATCTCTCCATATTCTGATAAATAAATAATCATGATTGTCTTCTTTGGATGTAAACTTCATTAGGAAAAATGTTCTAGAGCTTCTTCTTTATCATACCATTAATCTTCAATTGTGATTATTCGATCAAGAAATGGTTCATTTCCATTGCGTAAAAGTCTGCTATTGATTTCTCGTGATTCTTACAATTTTGTTCTATATTATATTGAAAAACTATTATTTATTAACAATTTTTAAGATTCCAAAATATTCAGATATTGTTTTTGATTGAGGTCAAAGATGTTATATGATGTCATATGTTGATGTGAACTCAAACATTGTCGCTGTTTTTTATATCGTTGTAGCGTCGGTCTTAAAAATTCCGAAAATTTGTGGATTTTAAGTCTAACTAATTAAATCAGATTTCAGCAGTAATCAGCATTAAAATGATATTTTTATTTCTTAAGGTTCTACTTAATAATAATAATAATTCAAACTATTTTAAAAGTGTAAGAGGTGTTAGATTAACGATTATTTATTAGGTGTAAACGTTGAAAATGACGATTGATAAATCTTTACATGTTTTATTTATTAAAATTTATTAATTAAGTTGTTTTAATATTCATCACTATTAGGATTATCTTCCGGTGATAAATGAAAAGAACTATTAATACAAAAATCAATAAACACATTTAATCTTCAAAATACAATACTCTGTTTTTTGTAATTTCCCATTGCTTTGCAAAATTTTTCATACCTGTCTGGTACCATTATGGCGACTTTGATTCGAGGAATTCTTGTTCATTCGCCTCAACCCTCTTGATTTCTGCAAAAAATGTGCAAGAGATCTGAATAAAAGGTGCTTTTTGACTTTCCAAAGCTCTTTCAACTTTCGACGTATGGTTGCACTGGATGTATCGAAACCTACGGATAATATGTGTTTACTTGTGCTTGTATTGGGTTTGATAGTCTGACAAACAACGTGGGAATCTACAATGACAGGTCACCTAAATGGTGGGTGATCACCAAGGCTCGTGTTCATATCAATGAATCACTTGAACCAGATCTTTATCGTTTTTAAGTTGAAGATGCCATCTCCTTCAACAGAGCAAATTTTATCTGTTGTTGCTTTTGGACCGAGGTCTTTTTTCAAGTGGAATCAAATTAGGAATATAAGAGAACATTTTTCACCAATAATCTTACAGAAATAAAAGAACCATGATAAATAATACCCAAAGAATAAGTTCTATATTTAAAATATACGATAAAAATATCATCGAATAGTTCAGTGAAACAATGATTAATATTAAAAATTAACTGATAACATTTATAAAACATAAGAAAGGCTTTAGAGAATAAATATTTATGTAGAAATGATTTATATAATATCTTTCACGAACTTTAATTCAAAATCTGTCTAAAATCAAAATTGAGGATATTATATACTTTTCTGTCAATAAATGTCTTAATTTCAGGTGTAAAAATATAATTTGTGGCACCTGTTAATTTATCTGTATTTTCTAAAGAAAAAAGCATTTGATAGTTACCAAATTATTGGAAAAACATATATTGACAAACTTTATCTCAAAACATATGGGAATGGTAGTTCGAGAGACTTAAAAACGGATAAAGTTGAAAATCTTTTTCTATAGCTTTAAATTTGCAACTAACTTCCTTAGCAGTTGACCTTTGCGATGCATTTCATTTATTCCACATATATTTTCATCTTCAATAGATGGTCTTCAGTACTTCCAAAGAACGTAACCACTCTCAATATCTATCAATTTTTCAAGTATCTTTCTCACCATCCTCACTGTATACGTATTTTTCCATTTTAAGTGTTCTAAGTGCCGTATGACTAATCTCACTGATTCCATTTTAAATATCAGTAAAATAATTTGCACGATTCCATCAATGGAGAACATTATTACAATTTCAATTTATCGCAATTAAATTCGATACCACTGACTTACTAAAACATTTAAACACTTTCGGAAATTCTATTTTTTAGTAAAATGTAAATTGAATTATGATGAATACAAATTTCGCTAAACTCCAAATCGGATAATTACTATATACAGACCCTGTATAATAAATATTAAATAATTTCGTTTTTTTTGATAAAGATATCCAAAGATAGATTGAAAGGATAATTTCGGTTTTCAATTGCAGAAGTTTATTACCTGAGAAGATTATGTTTTCATCTTAAGACTTGAATGATTTTACGTTTACAAATTCTAATGACAAAAACCAAGATAAAGGTCTTTTTGCTTGATGTCTTTTCTTTTTCTCTCCGATAATAGTTTAAACATGCTTTGAATTAAATGAGGAAATTTAATGACATACTAGCGAAAATTTTATTGCTTCTTACATCAACTTACTGACTGTATCCACGACAGTCAACAATCATAACGAAACAATTCAATTAGGCAGTTGATTGAACTTCTTAGGAGAATGCCATACTACAATACATTAATATTTATTCACGGGAAAATCTAATGATTTCCTCTGTAACAATAATTGTCCATTAGCTCTGTCTAAATGAAGACTGATAGTTATTCTCAGTTACTGTTAAGTATCTTTTGTTCAATACAAATTTCGTTTCAATATAACATTATTATAATATGACGAAGTTTTATAGGGTAGATAACCTCCTGTCTCCCCCCCCCTCCATTTTTCTTCACTATCCAACCATTTATTTACAGATAGTTTATCTGTTACAAAATGAAAAGTTACGAAGCGACCCTTTTTAATATTATAGAAATTTACCTGTATTCTTGTGTACAGGTTTGTTTGGTTACATTGTTATCCATGGATATCAATATAAATGTACATTTAAGTCTGATTAATTACCGAATTAATACAGAAACGTTGAAATAAATAATATTTTTATATTTTACAATGTCGTTTTTTCTTTTCATCAACAAAATGTCCATTTTATGATAATTTTTATAAAATGTAAAGATAACTTAATTTTATACTTCTTTTTAGAAGCTTTCATTATTTCGGAAAAATTAACCTTTATTACCTTTTATATATTTTACCTTTATATTACCTTTTATATAGCAATTCATATACATATGATATGAACAATCGCTTTCCTTTCTTAATATTATCATCAAAAGAATCTTTTGTTAAGTATCACCTTTGTTACATTGAGTGACTGATCACAATTAAGATAATCTGAAGAACTACTTATTTTGTATGTTAAGATCTCTTTATCTCGAATATTTTATTTTCCTTTTAAATATATAAATGTCGGTATTGTTCTTTTGAATTAAATATTTATTCAAGAAAATATAAATTTTAACATATCATTTAAGGGTTGATATTTTTATCAATCTCTTTTGCGTTTTGACAATTTTCCAACGACTAGATACTCGTTGCTCACATCGATTAATCAAACAAAATTCTTAGGGCAGTGTTGAGACCTAATTCATCGAGTGACTAGCGGCTCCGATAGAGGTTTCAAAAGTTACTAAACGCCACAGAATTCCTCTGGCTGTCAGGTGATGTGCTAGCAGTCGCAGAGGAAAGGGCAAAGTTTCCAGATAGTCAAAAATATAACAACTTATAAATGCGACAGTTAAATCAAGTTCCGGCCATTTTTATTGTTGTTAAATTCAGTTAATAAATTAGGTTCTTAAAATCAGTAATTGAGGGTATCCAGTGTTACGTGGAGATATTCTAAGGGAAAAATCTAAGAATTGTGTTATCATTATATAGCCCAGAATATTTTTCAATATTTTTATTTTTCAAGTAAATTGTTCATCAACTTTCAATTGTTTAATATTAATAACATATTATTTGATAATGGCAAATAAAGCATTCATCTTTTAGGCAGAATATGGTTTAATTACATTATTTATTTATATTGATGATCTGTAAGTGATTATGCTAGCACTTCAAGTCAGTTTGATAAGCAGTAGGTGCCTTTAAGAATTCGCATAGTTTACTGAAGAAGTCAGGCCAAAGTCGGCTTCAAATAATTGTGTTGGTTTTATTGAAGTCATATCTTTCTTTAATTTATTATATTTCTTTTGAAAAAAAATAATCAATAATTTAGTTGATTCTTTATGGTTACAACATCGTAATTTTTATGTCAAATCTCATTCTTTATTTTGTGAGATCTCTACACGATGGATTGAAGGAATACCCACCGAAGGTCGCGAGACAGTATTTAAAAACTTGGTTATTATTGATCTGTATTTGTGGTATGGTTGAAAAAACGATTTAGACCTATGTGTTATTTGACTTATAAAGAGATTTAGACCATTAACAAGACAACTGCAAGATTTGAAATAAGACTTTAGCGTGCTTGTGAAAATATAAAAATTAACATTATTTTCTGCTGAGTTTTGACTGTATAATAGTCATAGTGCGTACTTTTTATTTTTGATCAGATTTATTTATTTATTTATTATTATTATTATTATTATTATTATTATTATTATTATTATTATTATTATTATTATTATTA
>JBBMKC010227325.1:0-11777 GCA_037834085.1 Bipalium vagum | reverse complement strand
TATTTATTAATGCTAATATTTATATATGATACCTCTATTTCATTTCCTTTGTTTATTATTTATTATTATTTAATTATTGTTTTATTTTTAATATATTATTAATCAATCAAAATCGATTTTTCTTTTAATACATATATTAATATCGAATCCAAAGGCAATGCAATGCCACAAATAAAAATAAAAGCAATAACCAACATTTAGAATCACTAATAAAAAGGATGTCAAGATCACTAATATAAGAAGGATGTCAAAAAGGATCACAAATATAAAAAGGATGTCACATAAAAAGGATGTCAAATATTTTCATTGATCACTTGGAGGTGGTGATGATTTTGGTAGATTGATTGTTGGTAGCTTGGTTGAATTTGATTGTAGATTTTTGATTGTTGGTAGATTGGTTGAATTTGGTTGTGGGTTTGGTCGTAGTCTCCACAATACTAATGATTTGAACCACTCGTTATTATTATTTTAAATGGAATAGTTAACTGTCAAACAGCGAAATATTCCAATTAATATTATTTATCTATGGAAAGTTTTTTTATTTACTATTAATTATAATTACTCAAATTTATTTTAATTACTGTCAACTATCAAAGGCATTTATTTACTTTTATACTTTTACCTATATAATATAATATTTGAACTTTTATATTAGTTATGAAGACGTTTACTTTGTTTTAAAGATTTTAATTGTTTATTCAACGTTTATAATTTCTCTTCTCCACATTTTTATAAATAAAATTTTACATCGATTGTCAAAAACTAATTAAAATCCGTGTTGATATTATCGGAGCGGTTCGTTCTTTAAAAAATGTGAATAAATCATTAACGGATAACAATAAAAACGCAGTCAGTTTTGTTTTTTATAAGCCTTTGCCTAAAATTTAAATTTCTTATCATAGCCAATTATTTACGCCTGCTTGCTTCTAAATTGACCATCCATCTTGCTGTGATCTCCAATATATCACGACTTTTCTTTTTAAAATAATTATTCATAATAATTTTTATAATATAGAATTCTTGTAATATATAAAGTCTTACTTTTACTATAATTATATATAAATATAAATAATTATATTCCAAATTTAAGTTAAAATAAAATTGAAAAAAGGCCACATTTAAAAATTAGCATTAAATAAATTAATAAATTAAAATTTCGGTTAAATAATTTTGTAAAATTAATAATTCTATTAGAAAAACATTAAACATTATGTTAATTATTTAATGAAAGAAATAAATAAAAGATTTTAGTAATTTAGTAATAACTATCATTTTAAATTCACAATAAAATTTTGATTTCTATAAATTTTTAATTTCTATAATTTTTGAAAGATTTTGGTTTTCCTAAAAAACAATTAAATTAAAGAGTTAATAACAAAGATAATAGCATGTTTAATATAATTTTGATCGCTAATATTCCTTTAACAATAACTATTAAAGAAAAAATATGTTTAATTGAGTACATAAATAAAATGATTGATATGTAAAATGAGTATTTCATTTTAAATTACAGTTATTAAAAAATTATTTTACAATCATCAATTAAATAATTTACTATTGTAATTATTTAATTTAGTCATTTATTTCTATTCAAACCAATTTTCACCAAATAAAATATGAAAATGAACATTCAATATTCTTAATTATTAAAAATTGTTCTTTAACATTTCTTTAAATATATTAAAGTTATGCATATACCGATTAAGTTATTTTAAAATATTTAGTATTATTATCAACGGAGAAAATATGGAGTAAGTAATTGTTTGATAATTTATAATCTTAACAGAAAGTGTTCAAAAATGCAATTGAAAATTTTAAAAATATTAGACAACCTATTGGGGATGCTAGTGCTGTTGTATTAAAATACAATATGCAAACAAACCAATGGGCGGAATTGGGATCAGAATTGGGTCCTTCTAATATTACCTTACTGAAATCTCCTTCAAATGGCTATCGATTTGTGGCATGGAAAATTTCAAATCACGAAGTATTATAAAACTGATTTTATTTAATTCTGCAACTTTTTGTTTTCCTTACAGTGTATCTTGAATTCAGCTTTGTTTGCTGGAATGCATTATGATGCGACCACAGCAACTTTCCATCAATGGTATGATGAATCCAAGTCTGCACATGGACTAAATTTTATCGATTCTAATGAAGCAAAAAAGTTTGGTATTGCTGTTGAATGTGCTTTGGAAACATTAAATGAAAATAAATTAATGAAAGCTGTAAGTTGTATTAATAATTGTTTGAGAGTATTTTTTTAACATTTTAGTGTACCTATTGAAATGTTTTCCGTTAATTATCGTGAGGAATTAAGTAGACTAAACAAAGATACTCTTTTCAGCCAGTAATAAAAATTTTGTTGAGGAATAAGTTCATATTGTTTATCAAATATTTATAAGACACTAAAAATTTACTCAAATATTTGTTTTAAACATTATTACAATTATATGTACACTGGTGGCCGAAAATAAGTAGTACACTTTTTCATGAATTTTTTTAAACTTTTAATTAATATATTTTCAACTAATATTTACGAATTCAATTGAATAAATTAACAATCAATGTATGTGGCCCTAAAGAGGATCTTTTTTAGTTCTCATGAATTAATTAGTATGATGTCTGATAACCACCTTTCTTGATAAGTATATTAGAGTAAAATGAAAAACAATAGTTTGTTGAATATTGCTACATTCAAATTTATCTCCCTCAATTACTGACTTACAAGAAAAATGGTATTACATTCTCAAACTAATTTATTGCTATATATTTTTGTTTCTTATTTAAGGATTTTGATCAGAAACCTCTCTGCAAAAGTTAGAGTGGACGTCTAAGTTACTGAGCTCTATTAGAAAATATTAAAAACTTTAACATCCTTTTAAAATTAACTTTTTATTCAATATTTTTTCGAATATCTATCGTTCATTTCTTTATAATTATGAAAGATTATTTTTATTTATTCCGTTTGTGTTTGATCACAAAAAGACATTTTCGCAATAATAATAATAGTAATAATAATAATAATATAATATAATAATAATATAATATAATAATAGTAGTAGCTAATAGTTTGGATTAAAAAACTGTATGATATTTTGAAATAACTTTAACTACCTTATTATTGATTTAATATAAATTTTTAATATTTTCATAATTTTTAGAGTAAAAAAATCAGTATTTTCTGTGTGGACGTTAATTAATCACTGTGTTCACCAGCTTTTCATCAATAATGAATTTGAATAGAAATTTATAAATATGGTCATGGTTTAATTTTGTACTTTGAATTTCTAAAACTCTACAATAAATAATATGGCCGACTTTTGTGTAAATCAAAATATTTATTTATTCTTTGACTAAACTTTTCAGGACATCATTTAACTTGTTTACTTTTACTTAATGATTCTTAGATGTTTCAAATCAATAATCTTCTAAAATACGAAGCATTTGTTAAAATCTTTTGGATACAATGTAAATATTTTTACATCAAGAATTTATGATAGAATAATTACTTTCTAATTTTTATTAAGAATTTAAAATATTAGTTTAAAATTAATATAATAATTTTAAAAAGAAAACATTTCTAACTTGATTTATCTTAGAATTATATAAAAATAAAAATGTTTTTTTTCTATCATTTCATTTTAGGTATATTTTATATTGTAAACATTTTTATCACAAATAAATATAAATAATAAAATAAAAATATATCTTATTTAAAAATGTCTTCAGAAAATCATCTATTAATTAAAATTATTTTATGATACTTAATGATAAGTTTATTTATAAAGTTTTTATTTTTAATTATTAATTTATGATTTTAAAATCTTTTCAACATAAACTTGGATTTTTCACAACCTTTTCTTAAATTAATTTTTCTCAAATTCCATAGTTTTTTGAAATCAAACCATTAATTGTATTATTATTATTATTATTATTACTTTATCTAAATCGCTTTTTATCAACAATAACTGCTCTCGTCTGTGCTTTTGTATATTAAATTTATTTTCATATATTTAGACTGGTGACGTAAGCCGACCATCTAAAAATGTTATTGAAAGGTATGTTAATTTGTGCGAATATCAAACTTTTGATTAATAATAGTTAAAAGAATTTTAATTAAGATACAATATAGTAGTATAATAGTAGTAATACATTTTTGAGAATATTTAAGAATTATTAAGATCCCCATATTTAAATTAGGTTGGAGCATAAGTTCTGCAGCACTTACAAAATATTAGAATATTAGTATTATTAAATCTAATCAATAATAATATTTGAGCACTAGTTGATTAAATATAGTTAATTCATTAACGCATTTTTTTAAAATTCATAAGATATAAGTAAATCATTTATTAAAATAATATTAATAAATAATTAATTTTAGATAACTTTGAATAGAAATGAATTGCGAATTCTTATTCGCTATTTTTGAAGCGCTGACTCTAGTAGAGAAGCTGAAAAAGAAATGTGATGCTGAAGGTGAAGCGACCATCCACGATGCAATTGTATCTCGTTGATACAACGTTTCAGAATTGGTGATCTTAGTTTGGAATAAAGATAACGTTGTGGTCGACCACCACAGTTAGATAATGACAATCTGATTAGCTATCTTGATTGTAAACCGTCATCTAGCAGTTTTTATTTGGGAGAAATGCTTATTGTGGATCACAAAGTAGTTTTGAGGCACTTGCATCAATATGCATAATATGCCGTCAAGACCCACATGAGCTGACCGATGCACAAACCAATCGATGCATTGAAATTTGCCGCCACTTACTGCAGAATCCCATGTACGATCGATTATTGAGATGCATAATCACGTCTGATGGAAAATTGATTTACTTGATAAATCCAAACCAACAAAGGCAATGGGTTCCAAGAAGTAAAACTCCTCCATCACCTATAAGACAAAATCGGTTAGGTAAGAATGTAATGATCTGTGTTTGTTGGAATTTCGAGGGTGTGCTTTATCTCAAACTTATTTCCAATGGCTGTGCCATTAATTCCAATCTATACTGTGAACAACTAAACTCAGTCTTCGAAAAGCTTAAACAAAAATATCCCATACTGGTTCGTCGAAAGATGGCTCTGTTCTACCATGATAATGCTTAACCTGACAGAGCAAAGAAGACGCTGAATAAGCTCACAGAATTCGACGGCATCAAAGTTCTTTCGCATCCACCTTACAGTTCCGATGCCACACTATGGACTCTTTCGTTCAATGCAGCACTACCTGCGAAGTAAGCGATTCAAGTCAGTGAATGAAGTTGAAGAAACATGCAATGATTTCTTTCAATCAAAGCCCATGAAATTGTATTTCAATCAGAATCGGATTCTTACAGATCGATGGGAGAAAATTATAAGAAATTGTGGACTCTATTTTGAAAATTAAATTCCACTGTTTTCGTTTAGTTTGATAAATTTTTATTATAAATTAAATTTTTCTGTAACTGCTGCAGAATTCATGTAAAAATCTAATATCACAAACATTTATAATTAAATTTGAGAAATACTTATCAATCTATACTGTTAGTATTTAAAAATATCTTTTAAAAAGTAATATCTAATTATAGATATCATCTATATTGGAATCTTAGTGTTTACTTTGAATATTTACTAGATGAGAATAAATATTATTATCAATAATTATTTTAATATAATAATGTTAATATAATTAAAATTTTTATATTTTGATCTCTGTAATTTTAATGAATAATTCAATTGTTCTATTTTCTCAGTAAGAAGTTACAAATCATAATAAAAAATAAACTATAAAAAATTACTATTATTAAGTATTCATAACATAAGAATAACTTTTTCAATTAATTTTTTACGTATAAATTAAAAATGTTAAAATTAATAAAAATTGTTCATGTTAAAAAAGTTATTATTCATAGAAATTTAATTAATCTCTTTAGAATAAAAATTTTCATTTATCTAAGTCATATGGATAATTTTGGTTTATTACTAAAATAATCCTGTTACCTGAAAACACTACTATTTATATTTTATTGAAACTGATAAATCATTAAAAAAATTTAAAAATCAGTGTTGTTTTGATTTAAAACCATCAATTTAATTTAATTTTTAAGATCCTATCTTAAATATACCTAAAAATTTGAACAATTCTAATCATATAGATATTAGAATTGATAAAATCGAATTTCATTGATTTAATAATATATTGGATAAATCCATAGTTCAAAAACTAAACAAGGGTAATTTGTCATCACTTTCTCGTTTATATTTCTATGAAATTGTTAAATAATTTGTGAAAAAAATTTACAGAAACTTTGTTTTCGAACTTATTTATAGAAAAATCAATACATTATCAAATTTAATATTTGAAACGACATACTATTTTATAGCGCACTTAAATAATCAATTGGTGACACGGCTGAACTCAATTTAAAACCATATGATGATATCCATATTTTCGATGAGATAAATAAATTTTTCATCGTTTTAAAAGAATTTTATAATAGTCTAATAACAAACAATTATCATTTATAGATAGGTTTAAAATACATTTCATAATATTTTTATGAAAAAATAATATATTAATATCTTATTTTTTTAATAATTAATATTATCACTATTAGGTAAAAAGATCGTGACTAGCAACACATCTAAATTTTTAATTCATGTTTTCTAGTATGTATCTAGATCTTTGAAAGTTATATTATGTACGACATATTTATGTTAATGAAATCTTTTTTGTTTTTCGGAATTTATAATTAATAAATGCCAGCCTTATACTATATATGTAAAATCAAGACTTATATTCATAAATGAAATAAACACTTTTCCGTTCATGAATACTTTTTATTTGATTCTCGATTTATGAAAAGATTTTATTCCCAATATTGTTAATATTTTGGTTACTGACTATGTACATTACTTGTTGGATTACAAAAATTACTTGGTACGTCAATAATAAACTTAAATCTAAAATTGTATTTGATCATGAAATGCACAACAATTAAAAATGTCTCAAAGGTCACCACAAAGTAATAATTTCGTTAAATACGCATAAACTCATAGTTCCCAACATATCACTAAAAATATTCCCAATACTACACGAACACCTTCAGTTACCTAAAGTCAATTCAGTTATCAAAGTCAATAAAATGGTAAACAAAAAATAACAAAATGCAAATGGAACTGATACAAATCAAGTGATAAAACAAAATGAAACAGTGAAACTTTGTATTGACCTATTTTCGAATAACTTGGTATTGACCTAGGTTAGGTTGCCAGGGTCTAATACATTTTTAAAACCATCTTCAATTATAAATCAAATATTAAACCAGTTTTAAAAATCACTCCTTTAAAACAATCTTAAGTTATAAATCAATCTCAGATCAACTTAACTTTTAAATTAGATTATCAAGTGTTTTTTAATCAATAATCAACTTTCATTAAAATACCACTTAATTTCTATAGTTATATCTTATCTCCTTCTATAAATAAATCATTGAGCTACCTTTAAAAAAACAATTAACTATCGAATCAAGTTTGTAAATGAATTTTATTTATAAATCACTTATCGAATATATTCAATTCACTTTTTGAATATATTTCATTATCTGCTTTAAATTACTTGTCTTTGCAAGTTTTCCGTCGTTATAATTCTTCATCGTTACCTTAAATATCTTTCATCTTCACTATTTTTCGTCTCTTTATTTTTTGTTGAAACCAATCGAGGCCAACAGAGCTCCTATGATCAAGGCATGCTGCCCGAAAATTGATTAATTATTAATGACTACATTAGGTATTCATCAAAGGATATTCTCGATGCTACCAAAGTACCATAATTATGGTTTCTTTCAAAAGCCAAAGAAAAAGGGCAAAAGTATAATATTTTTTCACTTAATAATTTAAATATCGAATTTTATTATTATTATGAGTAGTAATACTATTAATATTATAGTATTATTGTTATTATCATTTCTATTATTTCCCCATTCCGGAGAAAATCACAACAATAATTAAATTTTTATTTTGAATATGACTATAGTAAATTAAGTATAAATTATTTAGAAACACAATTCTTTAAAATTTCAATAATAAATGATCCATCTTTTCATTTTAATTTAAAATTATCTAAAATATTGTGATTTTTGGATATTAAAAATGGAAGATATTATTGTATTACTTAGTACTATATTAATTAAATTATTTATATTGTATATTAAATGCCAGATTAAATTTTATCAAACCATATAAATATTTTTTAAAAATATTATATTTAAATTTTTTATAAGTATTTTCAGATTTTATTTTTTTTTAATTTTTTAATTTTATTTATTTATTTGTATTTTAAATTGAAAAAATATTTTTATTTTAAAAAAATTATAATATTTATGAGATGATTAAAATTAAATTAAAAGTTCAATTTCCGATTGTGTTTATGAAACAGAAATTCTTTTATTTTCACAATTACAGATTATTATCTCTCATCGTTGATATGAATTTAAATTCACAAAATATTGAAACCCACAACCATTATAAAATATTTAGAATTCTCTTTAAAATCTTTAATGAATTTTTCTGAAAATACTGTTGAGATTTTTGCTTTGGAAAATTTTCTCAATTACTAATACTTAAACTTTTATAATAAATTTTTTACATTTTTATATATAATGATTAAAATTAAAAACAAAATCTCTGAAAATTTTTTACTATTGACTGAAAATTATTTATCTATGGTATATTTATAAATGCTTGTATCGAATTCCATTCATTCAGTTCTACAAAAAGTAGTTCACATGTTTCGCCTTATGCTACATCATCCGTCACTGTATCTCCGAAAAATAATTCATCCACTATCAAGGAAGCTGCAGTTCCAGTTATCAAACAAAGTGGTAATAATACTGTATATTTAGATAAAAAAATTTTACATAACTTATGAAATGTTTAAAATGAAAGTGCATTAATTCTATAACTAGCTCATTTATATCCAATCACATCGTGTAAACATAGCTTATGGTCATTTTTATTGTGGTTTTGATATTTTAAAGATTGATTATTCCAATGAAAAAAGTAAATCAATAAATAAATAATTTTTCAGTTGACAGTTTTTTGTTAAATATTTTTTTTCATGAACAATGTCTTTAAACGAAATTTTTGTTTTTGAAATAAAATTATTATCTTATCGATAAATGTGAAAGGAAATGATATTTTAAGAATATTATTAATTGTAGTCAATTTTTGGAAAGGCTTATGAAAGAGATAAGGTACAAATATTTTCCAATATATATTCCAATTCACATGAATATTATAACTGGTACCGAATTATATTTTATTTCAGTGTTCTTTCTGTGAAATGGCATGGATATAAGAATAAGCGATTTCAACCTTTCTTTTAAATAGTTTTATCCTTATGCATTCCACAGCTTGTTATCTTAATTCACGTTGTTCTCTACATTACAATAAATATGTACTCAATCACAGACTCAATATAGGTAACCATACAAAAACCTGCTCAGATAATTGAAATCGCGATATGAGAAAGTATCGTCAATAAACATATCAAAGATATCAGGTTTTAAAGAAATCAGAATAATATTAGGCAATAAAAATAAATTAAATCAATTACAACAAGATGTATAAGAATTTTATTGTATGTGCACTTAGGTTTACTTTGTGCACACTTATGATTAACTAATATACATTTTTAGTGTGTTCATATACTTTTGAGACTGACTAACCTTTAATTTAGATCTATAAATCCGAATTAATGTTACAAATTCAAACCGTTATTAATTTTTACTCCATATAATTTCAACAAAATAATTATTTCTTTATTATATATGTTATTAATATACTTTCATTTTCAATATTTTATTAACACCAAAGACATAAATTTGGTAATATTTCTTTTTGAAATATCATTTTTTAAAAAGAAATTACAATATTTGATAATACAATCTGAAGCCCGCTTGTAGTTAGGCAATGTCTTAATAAAGACATTAAATCTAGACATACTGTTTCTGTACACAGTGTTTTAGATAGTCCATAACAATTATAGTGTAGTTAAATAGGCAAACAAAGAGGCTACTAAATTGAACTTTGTCTCCAAATCCATTGATTAAGAAATTTTCTGTCCATCAAGTATCTTATCATATACCCTTGCACCATCGTAACTGATTAATTTTCCCTGACATACTACCAGTTTTCTTAAAATTTTCCACAATATTTTATAGCTTGCCTACTTGGTGATGGAGTGAGAAACTTGTTTCCACTGCTTAATCATTTTCTAAACTTTTTCAAATTCCACATTCTATAGAACAATTTTAATTTTTTCTTCAATGATAAAACGAGCAACCATTGTATATAAAAAATATCTAAATTAATAATTATAGTCATAAAGAATAATTATTCTTTTAATCAGTATAAAAAATTACTAATATCAAAATTTTATCATTTGTTTTATTGAAAGAAAATATGTTAACATAATAAATACCATGTATACCTGTCAGTAGCAGTATAAACCAAAAATGTTGTGAAATTCAATTCATTAGAATAAATTTTTATTATACCAGTCAATTTTTCTGTTATATATTTTGAGATTCTCTTTTTTTGAATGGTTTTGTCTTTGTTACCTGATTTTTAAAGAACCAATTTTACAAAACATCACAAAAAATTCTTCAACTAATTCTACTTTTCCTATTCGTTATTAAAAACAGGAAAAAACATTATTTCATTTTCATAAAGAATGAAATAACATACAAATACTTGGAAATTAACTTATTATAAGTTAATCAATGATTAATGATAAAAGTAAGGAAATTTGCGATTCATATCATAACGATTTCTTTGGGTTTTTGGCAAATTTTTCTGGTATGTTTACAACAATTACGATTATTACTTCAACAGAAATATATCAATTAATAATTTCGTATTCCTGGAACTAATGCCCAACATAATTTGATGAATCTATTCATGTTCCTATCTTTGAAATTATCAAAAATTTACATTAAGCAGCGAAAGAAATGTAGTCACCAATTAATATTAATTAAAATATATAAATTAATAAAGCGAGTTATCCAAATGTATATTTAATTATCGAAAATCCGGAGACCTTTAATTGACAAGGATCTTTTGAAGATATATAATCATAATTAATTATTAAATATTGATTTTACCTTAAGATATATTTCCGAAATGAAATGTACACAAATATTTTGATTTATTTACTAAATTTACTTTAATTTTTTTTTGTTTCTTAAAAACGATAATATTTGAGTTCTTGAGTTCTATATTTAATCAAATATAATTTAGAAAATCAAAAAAAATCAAAGATTATCTTTTGTAAAAATACAAAAAATATATTTCTATATATCTGTAAGTCCGAAAATTAGATATTCCGTTAAATACACTTGAAATAAATTCACAGCAAATATTAAGTTCAATAAGAATTTCTTGTTAATGGTAGCAAGTTAGTGCTGTTATTTTTGCACCTAAATTTCTGTTTTAATCTAAGTTTCACAAAAGTTTTTCATGTCAGAATTTAAATGAGCTGATTTCGGAACTTTTTTCAATGTTAATATGTTATGTGTTAAAAACAATATATTTTTCATGAAAAAATAATTTTAAAAATTCTAAGTTCTAAATTTATATATTAATATATTAATAAGGAAAACAAAAATTTGGAGAATATAATTTTGAAAAAATGGAATTTTTTGATGTAATCTTTATGATAATTTAGTAAAAATACTAATTAAACCTCACATTTAGTTAACATATATTTTTAATATATGGGTTTATTA
>JBBMKC010227324.1:0-22073 GCA_037834085.1 Bipalium vagum | reverse complement strand
TTCCAAATGTTTTCAAGCCAAATTGTGAAGTATTCTTCATTCATCCAACCATTCTCGTTGGATGTTACAAAAATTCCTGCTGGAAACTTTTCTTTCGGGAGTGTTTTTCTTTTAAAGATAACCACTGGCATACGTTTTCCGCCATCAGAGGTCACACCAAAGCACAACTGTGAAGCTACACCTTTCTGCACCAGTGGTTATTATTTTAACGTCTTCCGTCCCCTTTATATCTACATTAAAATTGCTAGGCATGTCAAAACTAAGTGAAGTTTCGTCCATGTTTCCGATCTGAATTTTTTCTATGCCAACAATTTTGTTAATAATGAAAAGATTAAAAACCTCAACTTTTTCCTGCCAGTTTATGGGCAAGCCTTGTCCAATTGAGGTATCTGCTCTTATATTAAGCCCATATCTATGCATAAAGCGATTGCACCATTGGTCACTTCCTTTGAAGTCTTCAATGTTTTGTTGTTTTGACATCGACTTTGATTTTAATTTTATTGAAGTTGTGGAACCTGTCTACCGCAAAGCCTTAAATCCAATACCCACTCTTTTAATTGAACTTTCAAATCTTTCCACCGCGCAATTCTCCCTCTTCTAGATCGTTTATTCGGCTGCATCACTTCCAATAGTATTTTCTTCTTCTTCCACTCTCTAATTGAGGCTTCATTGACATTGTAAATCCGCCCTGCTTGACGATTGCCGTGATTTTCTGCATATTTAACTGAAATATACATTTACAACCATATTTCAAAAACATATATCAACCCATTTCTAGCTTTTTAAAGGCTGAATATGATTTCCTTGTTTTCTTTGTTTCCATGTTTAACGAATAATGTTAATTATTTTAAGAATTCTAAAAAGTTAGACTAATTTAAAAATGAAACAAACATATAATATTAAAACAAATATGCGTGTTATACAACAAAAAAATTGGAATAACATTTTTGGTTGAAAATTAAGCTGCGTGTTATACACAGGTGCGCACTATAAACGGGATTTTAGGGTAAATTGATTTTATCAAATTTTTACGAATTTTTTTATTTTCATTATTTTTCAATATTTATAATAAATCAATTAAATTGATTTCAAATTTTAATTTATTAATAAATTACGCATATTTTACTTTCATAAAATAAATATAAATAACTTTTCCTCTTTATTGGAAAAGAAATTCTCTCAAAGATTCCAGATTAATATTAGGCCCGGGTTATGTACTAAAAGAAATGAACAATAGATTTCTATTGTTAAATGTTTATAGATAAAACTAGAAAATATTATGAAACCACATGATTCAGGCTTAATATAAATTATGTATAAGAATGAAATATTTTTTGAGAAAACGGTGGTAAATTTAAAAATATGTTTACCTTATTATTGATTTGGCAAAAAAGTAATTAGGTTCTTTTGAAGAAGCAAAAGATATGAAACTTTATGAACCAACATATTTTTATTAAATATTGAATTTTCAATTGTTATAAAGGACCAGTTGTCATCTTCCAAAAAACAAAAATTCCTCTTTTATAAAATCTCTGGTTTATCTGCAAAAAGCTGCACAAATCTGATTTTTCAGATCAACATTATTGTAGCAAATCAACTTTCCATCATCAATTGCCGATTGTTTTAGACATTTGGTATTTTATTACCTTTGATAAGCAAATTAGAGATTTCCAAGCGTTGCCTAATGTAACCTTCCCTAAGTTGGTAGGGAGCCCCATAAATTGAGTTTTTCATGTAGGCCATACTGATTTATATGTTTACATGTGATACGCTGAGTTTTTCTCAATGTCACGCGTTGTTTGTGACGATTTTAATTGATGAAGACTTTCATGTTTTCAAGTCGACAAATGAAAAACGAAGAAAAGCAATTTATGCTATTAATTTACTGATTGAAATTTGAATATATCGATTATCTTTACTTTTAATATTAACAAAGATCATTTCACTTAAAATACAATTAAACTGCTTTAATTGTTAAATAGTTTTAGGTAAAATCGGAAGGTATTTTCTTGCCACGGCATTAGGATATAAATTAAAGACTGCTTTTAATATATTTCATTCATTTTATCATTCATTAACTCAGAGGATCTGGTTGGATGTATCAGACATGAGTTGATATTATTTTCACTCCATCTTTAGCTTCTGCTACTTTATTTTATTTTTAAAAGTTTTAAAACTAAGATTTGATTTCTAAGATTATATTCTTTTTGAGATTTACTTCTCTATTTTTTTATCAAAGCCCCTCTGTATATTAATATTAATAATATTAATAAAATAAACAAAATATTATTTTTTAATACTTGTGGTCATAACAGTTAAGTTCTATTGCTTTTAATCACTTGTCTTCTGTAATGAAAGAATTAAATTAAGGATCATCATTCTTATTTTTCTGTTGAAGTCAAATTTAATCTGAAACAGAAAATTCCCGTGTCTTGTGGTTTTGTCGACCATTCAGTACAGTGAATCTCCTAACTAATTTCAGGATGATCAATTCAATAATTAATTAAAATAAGAAATTATTTTCGAGCATTTACACTCTCTGATAAATCTGATTCATTCATTTTTCATTCCATTTTTGTTAATCCAATTATTTTTTTAACAAAGGAAGAGGCTACAAAACTATTGATTCAGATTGATACAAGATGGAAGAACCCTTCGCAATTACCTTTTACCTTTTCGTTTCTATTAAGGATGATTGAAAACTACTGGCTTTGTACTCTATTTTTGAGAAATTTCTATTTAATGAACTCTATAAAAATACTTCCATTTTTACTTAATTATATTTTAATAACAGATAACTCAAAAAGTGTTCTACTCTAAATAGTATTAGTATTTAATATTAGTATTAAATTTAAAATAATTAGTGACAATCTTAAATAATCAATTTTTGATTAATCAATAGTGTTTTAATAATGCCTTTTATAAATTTATTTATTTATATTTATATTTTGCATATTCGCGGGTTATTTTCTTGTAAGGTTTCCTCTGAAATCAAATTCACCGAAAATTGAAATACTAATCTTCTTGAGATTTGAAAAGTCAATGGTTGGAGTAGAAACTCATGGAAATCTGTATCATCTATTATATTAATGCGGTCTGATTTCCGCCTGATATTGGTGAATAGCATATAGCGTAATTTAATGTTAAATATTTACCAAGGAAATTATCTGATCTCGAAATTGAAACAAGAAGAACCGGTAAATAGATTTATTAGGAAACTTATGTTTTTTGAATTTTTTTTGTTAAAAATTCAAATATTGCCAATATTTTATGAGAACCTGTCATTTTGGTAACACTATTTAATGGTGGTCGGGATATTACTTGAAGTTATTCGTTATTATTAAGTTGGAACATTATTTTTCGTGTTTTTATTATTGTATTGTTTTGTTTGACGGTAATATATTTATTTAATAACAATTACATTCATTTGAAAGATCTTTTTCTGTTCAATAAAAGTACAGTAAAGTATTTTTTATGCCATTTCATTTTATTTAGATTTGACATCCTTTGAAGTACATTGCTAGTTGCACAGCTGACATAAAATACCATTTCCATTACCTATTGTTATTTTATCTTCAGCACGTTTCGTATTTCTCAGACCTTGCGCTAACAGAATTCTACCTTTCCAATTCACTATCTAAGCAATGAAAGGCATTAATTTTGAAAAGGGAGAAGATTCTACAAAGTGGTCTATCAATTTCTTTCTGAGATTTCTTGCGATTTCTGGAATAAAAGCTTCGACATATTGGTGGAAAGATGAAAAAGGATACTATATAATAACGGGAATTAAATTATTGATTGATTCTTTATCATTAATTGTAAATAAAATATGTTGTATTGGTTATAAATAGATATTATTTAAAATCACGAAAGATTATGTTACGACCTAATACTATATTGGACATTCTGATAATTATAATTGGTAAATTCATACTATCTTTAGCCGAAAATTTATTCATTTAAAAATTCCTTTGATACTGAAATTTTATTTCCAGTGTCAAAATGATAAGTATAATTCAAATTCTATTAATTTTCTGAAGCCCAACTTGTAACTGACATAATATATTTCAGATAAATCATTTTTGATAGCCACTCCAACTCAGAAATTTTTGCATATTTTATTCAACTGATTTTGGAATGATTTACAATTCTTAAAGATTTGAACCAATCTTTGTACTATTTTTGTTTATTGTTTATATCTTCATCTCTTATGCTTGCAAGTCATCGAAAACTGGAGAGAGTTGTTCCTTATTTCACGACAATAATTTTCTTTTTATTCAGTAATAAAAATTATATCATATTGATATGATAAGTCTGTAGAAAAGTTTTGTTGAATTGTCTGTACGTTTTCATTATGATATATTACGGTGAATTTACCGAGGAGCATTCAGTGACGAAAGGTGTGGATTGATAATTCTGTAATAACCGTTGGGTGTCAGTCACTCTTTTGTCAAAGAAAATTGACAAAGAAATATTTGGACGACTTTTTGTCTTTTGTTTGAACTTTACTGGTATCTAAATGTCTTTTTTCACCTTTTTTAAAAATAAAATTTCCACAAATCTATTACTATAAATGCTGTAAAAATTAATTTTCTAGATAGTTTTCTTTAAAACAAATAAAAATTTCTTATTATTATGTCCTACGAACATTTATCAATGAAAGTGTTGTCTTACAGGTGATCGTGGTTCAAGTAAAAAATTTGAAGCACCTTTCTGGTAATAAAATTGTGTACTGTACAATGGAAATTGAAAATGGCGAGAAGCTTCAAACTGATCAAGCAGAGGCGTCCAAACCTTAGTATGATTATCGTTGTTAATATTATCATCACCATAACATTTATAATTAACAAAATCTCAAATCGAAAAATATGGAAACACAAAAAAATTACAACTACACGAGGCAGACAAAAATATATTCTTTAAATATTAATACAAGGTTAGCTTAACATTAAAACATTACGTATGTAAAAAATAAAATGTTACTATTGTGATTCTTTTACTATTTTTCTATTCTTTCGTCGAAGTGCCCATTAAGTTCTGGGAAACTGTATTATCAATCTTTTTATTTTCTGACCTGATCTATAGTTCTCGAATGCTGAAAGCCTTCGCAAGTTTGCTTTCGTAATAACAAAAATTTTTGAATAGGTCTAATTTCTGGGCAATATGGAGGATTCATGGATTTTTCTGCTAATAAAATTCTGTTTTCACTCTACAGAATTCCTATAGTATTGGACTGCTGCCGTATCAGACCAGAATAAAACATTTCCCTAATGCAAACATAGCATCGACACTTTTAATTAACTTAAAAAACCGCAACGTATGTGGTTCGTTCAATAATGCCTCAGACTGACTAAGAAAAAACATGATAAACCAATCAAGCCAATTGGCTTGAACACCTACACGTATGTTTGTTTATATGCATAAATTAAATAATCTGATTGGCTAATTCATAAACTAACTCACATTTCATTTTTTGTCAAATGGATGAGGAGGAATACAGAATACAGAATATCAGATGCACTCCAGCAATTTGTTGAACAGTGGTTTGCAGAGCTTCCTGGACATTTTTATACTGACGCATTTAAAGATTTGATTATTCGATGGAATAAGCAGGTTGGTGCCAATGGTATTTATATAGAAAAATAATTAAATATGTTTTTCGAACTAGTAGTATTTCATGTAGTTCAATAAAAGTTGTTTCCGTTTTTTGTGTTGTTTTTTTTTCTTTGTTAGTCAAGGCACTATTGAACGAAACACGTAATTATAAAATCATTTTTCTTTTATTTAAAATTAATTTCAACTTCATGTTACTTATAATGTGAAATGCACAATTCTAAAGCTAAAGAGTGTGAAAAACAGTACTTTTTATATCACCTAATGTTAACCTATATTCCAATTTTACAATGTGGAGAGTAGCAGAAATCTAATGCAAAAGTTGTTTCCATACTTTTTGATACATTTTTAAAATATATTTTGATAGTAAATCTTGTAATAAAAGGAACTCCGAATTCTTCCTTAATTTATCTAACTTATCTGATTGGGATTGAAATTTAATTGCGTGTTTTGTTTTTTACTTTCCAACTTAACTCGACTCAAAACTTATTTTGACTCTAGTCAATCAAGAAATTTCTAAGAATTGTAGATTTACATTAACCTGAGTTGGCTGTGGGATATTTAATTTTGTTTACAGTATTACTTCATGTGACAAAACGTCTTTTAACTCTGATCCATAATTAAGCATCAATCAAAATGTTGTGGGTTTGAGAGTCTTATTCAGAAAATTTATTGGTAAAGCATTCAAGATAACGATATAGACAATTTTTCACAGCAATAATAGTGGATTGGCGTATTTTTAATGTAAAACAATCTTTACTGTAAATCTTAAAAAATGTTCAGAGGATCAAAGATCACTTTGCAGCTGGAACTATCAAATTAGTTGTCTGTTCTACCCAAAGATCAGATCTGGTACTTAATAAAAAATAAATTAAGGTTTTTAATCTGCCGCATGAACTATTGATGCATTTAAAATGAAAGGAAGAATCTTAGGTAGATAATTGGAAGAAGAATTTTGAGGATTCATTTTCACAATTGCAACGTGCATTATCCGTTGGTGGGAAAAAATAGACTAATCTTTTATCAAGTTTTTTTTACTCTAATTTTACTCTATTTACTAAATTACTGTCTCATTATAAATAAAATAATTTAGTTAAGACAAATGAATTTGATGATAGAACGTGACATTACTAAATAAAAGATTTATTTATCAAATGAAACCAAGACTGTTAAGTGTGGTCATAAGATAAACATTTTTCTCGAAAGAGATTTTGATTTGAAATTAATTGAACAAATGCTATTTAGCTGGAGTACACAAGGAGATTTTCAAACAAACCAACCTTTACCAACCGTCAAAGTCAAATTGTTTACGGAAAGCAGTTCAATCCTTTCATTAGACCATAAAGAATTGGGAAGAGTTAGTAAAATCTTATTTTATTTTTTAAATTTCCTTTTTTGAACAAAATTTTTCATAACACAGTTATTTCATTATATCATGTACAAAATATTACCGTGTCTGTGAAGATGTCGTAATTTCATTCATGAAATAAATAAAAATATTATTGATTATCAATTATATTTTAAACTGAATTGATAAAAATATGCAGAATTTGAATCCTGATGTACCCGAAGGATTTTTTGAAATGCTTGTTGATCTCACCTCAGCAGTACTTAGGGATAGACCAAGTAATTTCTTGGAATATGCTTCTCATTTTTTTCAAAAGGTCTATGAGGAACAAGGGGATAAAAGATTTTACAGTAGTCGAGATATAGAGACCAATACTTCTTTTGTTGATTCTCTGCTAGAGACTTTGCATTCGGTGGAAGAAGATAAGGTATCACGTACAAGGTCACCGGCAAATTTTCATCGTAAAAGTATACATGCAGAAAAAATCAATATAGAAAGATTTAATAGTCTTAAAGACCTGTATGTTATTATACCAAAATCTGAAAAGGAAAGAATGCACTTGAAAAATGTTTGTAAACAAATTATTTTGTTTCATAGTCTAGATGACGACCACATCAATCATATCATTAATGCCATGGCACCAATGAAAACGAAACCGGGGGATAAGGTAATTGTACAAGGTGATGATGGAGATAATTTTTACATCATAGATAGTGGTACCTTTAACTGCTTTATAAAGGATGGAAATAATGATAAGTTAATAAATACATATGTAAACGAAGGCTACTTTGGTGAATTAGCACTAATGTATAATGCTCAGAGATCTGCAACTGTTATTTCGGAAACTGAAGGCAGTCTTTGGTATATGGATCGTAATACATTTAGATCTCTAGTGGTTCTTCAAACCTTCAAACAAAAAGAGATTTATGACAGTATATTAAGAGAATTCCCGATATTTCAAGAAATGACCGAAATTGAAAGAATGAATGTCGCTGACGCTTTAATTCCAAAAAAGTATTATGACAAACAGATTATTCTTAAACAAGGATCATTTGGACAAGAAATGTTTTTCATAGAAAGTGGAGAAGTTTTGGTAACAAAAAAGCACAATGGTAAAGAGTTAGATGTAGTTAGACTTCATAAGGGACAATACTTTGGAGAATTAGCATTAATATCTAACCAGCCTCGTCAAGCGACAGCTGTATCAGTAGGGGAAACAAAGTGTGCCATGCTAGATGTCAAGGCATTTGAGAGACTGATGGGACCTTGTTTGGAGATGATGAAGAGAAATGTTGACCAATATCAAACGCAAATCAAAGAATTGTTTGGATTGGAAATCACCTAAATTTTTAAAAAAAAAGATCGATAAAAATTTTTTGGTTAGAAAAAATTAATTAATATTTAATATCTATCTTTAAAAATAATTTTAACAGTGAAAATTTATTATTATTTTATCTGTGGATTTTGATGTTTTCTCAAATGTATTGATTTCTTATGAAATTACCATTCAAAGGTTTCGAAAAATATAAATTTGTTAGATTTAAGTTGGCCTTTTAAGTTCTTCAAATGGATTGTGAATATTTTGTGCGTTAAGATTTGAAGTTTTTGGTGAAAACTCCTAAATAATAATATAAATGAATATAATAATAAGTCTTCATTGAATATAAAATAATAATAGTAATTGTAGTTTTGGGATTCTTAAAAATTTCAGCAGGTTTCTCCCACAATTCACAAGCACGTATCCGAATTGGTAGACTCTCTGTGAGGACAATAATTTAAATGAACGGCAAGTGGGTAGAGTTACCCTTCTAAAAAAATTAAAACGCCATTTTTATTGAAATTTTAAAAATATTTTAATGGATTAGTTTAACTGTTTTCAAAGATGTGAAAATCGGGAGTTAAATTGCTTGTAAGAATTTATAGAAATCATGGATTTTGTGTCCGAAACCAAGATTCTGGATAGTGAAAATAAAAGATAGTTCAAAAAAGAATATCTGTTCGAAGATTTGGCGTTATAGAAAAATAAATATTAAATGGTTGGATTGATCTTTTGTGGAGCTTTCTAGTGAATGCGGAATTTTATTGTACCTGTTATTATTTTTGAAATAAGTAAATTTTAAATTAGTGCGGGTTTTTATTGTTCATCTACTTATTTCTCTTAAAGTATTGGCCTCTTTATGTACAGGGTTGTTGAGATAAATCTTTCAAGTTATATTAAAAGTAGATTATTTGATTATTCAATATTATTTTTTTATTATTATGTTTAAGTAAGTTAATTTATCAATAAATAGATTAATAAAATTTTAATTATTTAATAATAGTTATGGGTTCAGAATATGACCGAAGAATATCAATGTTAAAATCAGCTAGCACTGGAAGAAAGTCAAGAAAATATTAGAATGGCTTGGTTTTAACAAGTCCCAAGTTTATGAGTTGGCAAAAAGATACCGAAACAAAGGACAGATATATTCAGTGCCAAAAAAAGTCAACAAACGAAATCATAAAAATCAGTGAATGCCAGATAATGCCATTTCATTTTTTCCAAATTGGTAGATGATGATATTTTTATCGTTTTTTTTACTCGGAGTAGTTATATCGTGGATTGACGAAATAACTGGTGGGAGAAAGTATCTTTCAACAAGATTCTACCACAGTTCATTAAGCTAGGAAAACACCACGGAAATCTGACTTATCATTCGTCACCTGATTTATGAACACTCGATTATTATCTATGGATCGTAGTTGAGTAACTAGTTAACCTAAAACTTCATATGACAATCAAGTCCTTGATGATGCCATCATGGATGTAATAACTGAATTGGACAGGGAAGAGATCAAATGATTTTGTAGCGCATTTCGCACCTGGACACTAATTATGGTCACATCAAAAAATCCTAAAAATTATACTCACATTCAGTTATTTACTTATCTTCATTGTAATATATTTATTATTTTTGTCTGTTTACGTCTTTTTGTGAAGATTAAAAATTTTCCGACACTGTATTATTAATATTATATTTTCAATTAAATAAAAAGTAAATTTGTCAGCTTTGGATTATTGTGGATTTGATTATGTATTGAAATAAATGATACCTACCGATTTCGAAAACTCTTTGTCATGATAATAAAAATAAATAAAATTTTCAAAGAGAATAATTACTTTGCGCTTTCAAAATTTACTAGAAAAATTATTAATCAATTTTTATTTGTTTTTATTTAAATAACAATTAATGACTTATTAATAGTAATTTATTATAATTAATTATTAAATAATTTAAAATTAAGTTTTTGATATATTTTAATTTATGTTAATATGATAATTAAAATTAAATACAAAACTCCAATATCATGAAATGTGTTTCAACATCAATTCAAATCGAAAGAAGTTTTACAATTTTGAAATCCATTCTTCAATCTCAGAGAAATTTTAAACAAGAAAATCTCGTGAACTATTTTATTTCCTATTTTAACGGATTGAATATACCGATACCTGTGCAGTTGATTAAAGTTTTGTAATCCATATATAATTTTTAATAAAAATTTTTTCTAAATAGGTTTGAAATATTTTGACTTATTTTTTCAAAGTAATTACATTTTTCTTAGAATAATTTGCAATTTTTTTCATTATTCTTAAGACATTTTGCACTTTTTTGGTTGCCCTAATTATCACTATTTCCAATATTCTTTATTATACTTTTATTACACCCTTGTTATTCTATTTTAATTTTAAAATCTTTTTTGTGAAAATAAATATTGATTTTAGTACACATTTTTCAAAAAAATACTTGAAAATAAAAGGATAATTAAAATATAGCTAAAAACCAATTTGAAAATTTGCTCATCCGTACAAATAACGATTATGATGATTATAATTTTATTGTCAATAATGTCAAGCAATAATTTGAGAAAATCTTTAATTTTATTTGTTAAGAATTGGTTAGCTGATTATCCCTTTTTTATTTAAAATTATTTATATTATATTTTAATTAAATCAAAAATCAACTAAATTTCATTCATTAACATAATTATATTCTAAGCTCTAGAATATTTGGAAAATATAAATTGATGTGAACTTTTATTAATGTTATATTATCTTTCCTTGAGATTATTATTTTCCTCTATCGTAAAAGTGTAATTGCTTCTCTATTGGACATTGTAAAGCATACAAACCCGATTTAACTTTATAAAGCGTATTATAATAATATATAAACTCATTTCATTTAATAAATCTTTTTTATATTTAGAATTTTTAGTAAAAAAATATTTCTTGACACGTAAAAAATAATTGATAACCAAAAGCATATAGAAAAACTATCACAGCCCACTAGTAAAGGTAACTTCGATATTTTCCTATTTGGAAATAGTGAATAAATTCTGATTTCGTATTGATAGAATATTCTGTTTTATCAAAAAAGTTGATTAATATTATCTCATCATAAAAGCTGGGGCCGAACTGTTTGATTTGAGCGGTCTCATAATTTGATTATTTTATCGATTTATCCATCATTAAAAGTTTCCACTGATGTTTTATACATTTATGGATATAAATCAAATTATAATCCAATGGTTACTTTTAATATTTCGAAATTTTCGGTATCATGGCTTAGTTTACTTATTAATTTTTTCAGTTATATATTTTCCATTAGAATTCTTATAAAAATTTATTAACTTCACTAATTAATATCGTAAAAATCTTTTACTTTTTTTAATTAAGTTTTATTGTTTTAATTTTACAAATTTTAATTTCTTATAATTCTAAGATGGTTTTTTATTTAGTTATTATTAAATATTGATTAGCATATCATTAATTTTATTTATATTTTAAGAAACATTATCAAATTTCACATCATAATAAAATTAATAATAATAATGAATATAATAATAATAATAATAATAATAATAATAATAATAATAATAATAATAATAATAAATAATTATTATTATTCATTTTCAAACACTATTATCTTTTTCTTCGATTTTCCATATTTTGTAAATATTAAAATACAATGAATCAATTAAAAATAAAAATTCAATTTGTAATAATTTTGTAAAATAAAACGAAAAATGCAGGATTTTTAATTATTACAATTCTATATAATTATAAATTAAAATAAGTACGTTCATGCTCAAAATATGGATTAGCAATTTTAATCTTAAATAGTCAATGTGGCTCTATGATAAATTTTGATCTGGGTATTTTTCTTAAAATAAAAATTTTTAATGATTGGAAGTATATTTAAAAAATTATTTGAAAAATGTTTTTCCATTAGATTTCATAGAAAATTTTATATTAGTTATGTTCTTACATTGATTATATTTTCTTTATATTTTAAATATAAAGAATAAAATATTAGGATCTAACAATTTACACAGTGCTCCAAATAATTATTTCCGCACCTTGAAAATATAATAAATCTTAACTAATTTAAATTGAAATAAATTTTTTTGATTATTGTATTATGCATGAAATATTTGTAAGATTTTAAAATAACTTTTGGCTAACTAATCAACTATTTACTTAACATAAAACTGATTTTTTATAATATATCAGATAATTAATTCCAACTAATTATTGCCGCACTAATTTAAAAGTATCTCCGATTAATTTCCGACTAACATGGCGACAACACCAGGCCACCAACCAGAGGACGAGACCTCGTAAGTGAAAAGTAAAAGGAAAAGTAAATGAAAATACGAGACTCGAGGTGGTGAAGGGTCTGTGAGCTTTAAAGGAGGGGGGTGTGAGATAATTTGAAATCAGTCGGGGAATGTAGCCCAGTGGTTAGAGCACTCCCGGTATCTCCGATTAATTTTCAATTGACAATAATAATAAGCCAGAGCATCTGTAGTCCACTGTTAAGTGAATTTTTTCTACTCTTATAATATAAATTTTCAATTAATTATATAACAGGAACATAATTTTCCCTTTTAAAGTGTCAATTAAAGAAAATAATATTTAATAAAACTAATTTGATTTCAGGAATTTTTCAATTTTTTATTTTTGACAAAATTTACCTTCGGGACATTTTATAAAAGAAGTAAAGTTCAACTGTTGAGAATATATTATATCGATATTTATATTATTTTTTCATTTGATTATACTTCTTTCTTTACAAAAACAAAATTTAACTTAAAAGACACGTTTAGAATTTTTATTGATTTGTACATTAGAATTTTAATGCATACCTCAATATTAAAATTCTTACATCATTATATTATCATTAATGTTAAAAATGTCTTGGTACTTTTCATTAGTGATATATATGAAAATGGAAAATGGGTGAATATAGGTTCTGCAATGGGAAAAAGAATCAATGAACAGTTTTATAAATTACAAAATTTATTATCTAAATAATTTTATTATTGGTTTAAGTTGAAAATTTTATTTTATTTATTTTTTGAATTTTCAAAGAGATCTAGTTTAAATAAATTTTATTTCAAACAAACTTTGGTAATTTTTCGATAATGTACTTTTATTCTTGTTTTAATTGAGCACTTCAATGAAAAGCGACTTTCAACATTTAAAAAAACACCAATGAAATTTGTATATACAAATATACAGATAAATAAAAAAATTATATTTGTTTTTATTTATTTGTAAAAGACTTTCTATTAAATCTTAATTTTATAAAACAAAATGTCGAAATAAAAGGATACACCCATCTTAAGAAAAACGAATCGATTTTTTTGTAGAAATAAATTATGAACATTATTTATTTTATTTATAATTGTAGATGTAGATAATGATAACATTTTAATGGAAAATAAATTAATAATTATTGATTATTTATCACACTGGAATTAAATTTCAACGTACAATTTTTTGTTTATACTATTTGCTAATAACTTATTTGATTTCTTTTCATATAAAAATCGATTTAAAATTTGAGAGATTTAATCCTCCGATAATTTTAAGTGGGAATTACCACTGTGAAATGATAATTTCGGAGGAATCATTCATTTGTATTTCGTCTTTATTCTCTATCCTTGTAGATAAGAATATAAGGAAGGAGAGTTCTAAAATATATTTAATAAAATAATTTTAAAAATAACAAAAATGTTAGACAAAATGTTTAGAATGATTAAAAATAATGAGGACATTGTGCCAAACAAGTACCGGGAATTTTTCAAGGAAAACTAAAATATGTTATTAATCATGCAAGATGATTTGATAAACTTCAAAGTATTCTCAATTGGATAAGATACAATTATGCTAACGAATTATTGAATTATAATTCAATATTATTTAAATAAACAGATTATTGAATTGCGATAAAATTTCACAAATCAATTGAGCAAATTTGTAGAAAGTTCAGACAAAATATTGTGATGTACATAAAAGTTTATCTTCTTAAAATAATATTTCGTGTTAATTATTTGTCACAATGTATAATCTTTTCCAAATTTATGATCTAAACCCTACACTATATTAGTTTTATTATAGGGACTTTTCTTTGTTTACCCAACCTTATATTTCTGCCTAAGGTATGTGAAAATGAAATAGTTTATCCAATTAAATATTACGATGATCGAAAAGTTCGCTGAATTTTCAAATAACATTCAAAGAAATGTTTTAATGTTCATAAATAATCTTTTTAAAAAATATATGTACCGTTATGTTTGAAAACTTATTTCTGTCTATTGGGCAGTTTCACTATACTATAAGTAAAAACTTTGACTCAAATGAATGACTTTTGATATCCTATTTGCCATCCAAACTATTCTTCAAGAAACGTAAAGGATAGAAAAGTATACGGGGTTTAATGTCGCATTTTTAAAATAGGTCTACTGAAAAAACTATAGAAGACTTTACAAGAAATATTTTAGAAACTGACTATAAATTAACTAAATACAGATATTTAAAATGATAAAGTGAAACAATATAAATAAAATGAGTTTTCCAGGAGAGTTAATAAGAAAGCGCAACACTAAACCCCGTACACCCTTTAATATGTAGGAGCTATATCAGAAGAATATGGAAATATTTAAACCATCCTATCGTAATTCCAAAATTACTACTTGAAATGATATTTGGCACTTAAGGTTATTATGATAAAAAAAACATACCTTTTCGATATACCATACCTTTGCCACAATTATCTAGTACCTTACTGTCCAAATCATCTGTTCATTTTTGTAAAAATGTCAATTGTGACAATAACATGATTTTTGAACATTTTTTACATTTTTAAAAATAATTTGTCTTGCATAAGAAAATTTGAAGTCAATAAATCTAAAGGCCCCTGGTAATTATTGAGTGAGAATTCTGAAATTAACGCTTAATTTCATTAATAAAATAATCAAAAATGAAAAGGTTTTCAAATATTGAAAGTTTTTATTCGATCGGATTTACTTAATGTTATGTTTTACTAAAATAAATAATTAATTAAATTAAATAAATAATAATAATAATCTTTTTTTATTAAAATCCAAAAGGATATTTGAAGACATCAAAAGTTGAATGAATAAAAAATGTTTTGTTATTTTTTATTATTTTAGTTTTGTTATTAATAATAATTTTATTTTTATAAATATTTCATATATTTCATTTCTTTTAAATTAATTAATTATCTCTGTTCATTTATTCTGAAAAATTATTTTCTACTAATGGAATTTAATATTAACAAAGGTTGTGATGAATCCGACCTGTACAGATAACAAACAGTTGGAATGGTATAAAATGGACCTGTCTAAAGGTATTGCAGATGATCTCAGAATACAAATGGCTGTGAAAATGGAAAAACCAAATAATTTAAAATTTTGTGGTCATCTCTTTTTAAAAGGCAAAACGGCTTTCAAGAAATGGAGAAGTCGATATGTTTGTTTAATTCAGGTACTTTAATATTCCTATTTGTTAATATATCTGTAATATATTTAACCTTCATTAAATTATATCAACAAAATGTATGTGAATAGATCCTTTTTAAAACACAGTAAAAATATTTCTCTGAAAACGAACATTTTATTTCTCTAATAGAAAATTACATACCGAAATTGAGGCTTAAAATAGTCGATATCATTCCCATCATAGTATTATTTATTAGTACAGTCAAAGTTGTCCGTAATGAGATATGTATTTATTGAACTTTCGATTAAGTGAACATACCATGTAATTTTAAAAAATTAGATAGTTAAACTTTTTGAGTGTTCATTAAAACCTTGAATCATTAACAATGAACTAAGGAAATAAATTTTTTAATACCATAAAGATATTATTTTGATTAACAATTAATAGAATAAGTACAAGCGTAACTTCGTATGATGAAGAAAGATAATAAATTAAGTAAGCCATGAAATATTATTTTTCAGGAAAAAAGATTTAGTTACCAAATTTACCAAGTGGAAAAGTGAAGAAACAGAGAATGCTGTCAATGAAGTATCAAGTTTCTTTTGTTCTTATCAAAAAATTATTACATTCAGAACAAAATGAGTTTATTAAAGGAAATATAGAAGGAAGATAAAGGGCGTTGAATCTGTTCTACACATAAATTTAATCAACTAGATAAAGTATCCATTGATCGATCTTTGTTATTGTTTTGTTATCTTTTCTTTTATAATAATTTTATTTCTAATAAGTGAAAATTAAGAAATATTTAGTCATTGTTTTATCCTATAGTTAAGGTTTTTCTTACATTTCTTATATAATGTGGTTGGTTTTTCTTTATTAATATCGTTCTTATTAGGTATCCCAGTACACGTTTGTTATGGCTTCTTATAAACCAAAAAAAGCAGATGCGTCGGAAATAATGCAGATTGATGGTTATACTGTGGACTATTGTGATTCCCAATCAGGTAGATAATTTCTGGATTTAAAATTTTTTTTTGAGAATTCTCGGATATTTGAAATAACAACCAATTGAATCAGATATGAAAGAGAATAAGTAACGTAGGATATGTTTGAATATAGAAAAGACAATTTAACAAATAATCTGAGCAACGTCCTCTCTCCGTTGTACACTCGGAACAAAATGAAAATTGCAGAGTTACAAAAATATTGAATATTTTTTCACTGACAGTTTAGAAAAAAAATTACTTAAACAATAAAATGTTATTTAAGAATCTAAAGGTCTGATTCAGCTTAAGTCCAACATTCAGATCAAATGAAAATTATTAACAAATAAGAATAAACTGTAAAAAATAAATACAAAACAATAAGAATTTTTAAAAAAAACATTGTTTTGTCTCTTTAGGATTGTGCAGTAATAATTTTCTTCGTCATGAATAATAACGTCCATATACCGTCAAGCGGTTATCATTTCCTTCCTCAGAGGAATCATTCGCTTTGTAACTGTGTTTGGCTGAAAATCTTTATCTTACTCTCATCAGAATGACTGGTGTTTTGAAAATATATCCATTTTTTGTCTCATGTAATAATTCTTTTAAACGGAGCCTCATTTCTGTTTCTTAACAAAAAGGAGAAAATTGATAAACATTGATTTTTGCAATTTTCACTTAATTAATTTTGCATTCATTTTTGGTGCTTCTTGATTTTTCCAACTTGTTGAAGATGGTCGCCAACTGTGGTATTGTCAACCATAATAACTCTGCAAGTTCACGAGTTGATTGTTGAGGATTGAACCAAATAAACAATTATTTAATGACTTTTATCAAAAGCTGGTGGAGGCCTTGAACAACATTCGTTTTAAATAGACGGGTCTCCAGTACAGAATCTTTTATACCTTTTTAGCATCTCATTCCCTAAATGAGTCTTTGCACTACCCTTAGCAAATATTGTTTGCAGCCTCTAATGCATTTCTATTTAATTAAAATTCAAATAATTGGCATGTTTGAATTTGCACCGTTATTATTGTCTCGTATACCAAGTTTTATATTATTTAAAAAATTCTATAATATTAATAGGTAAATAAACACCTAATAATAAAACATTGATTTATTTCAATACCTATCCTAATATTATAGATCAATAATTATAGAAAGATTAATCGAAATCTTAATATATTTTTCATTAAAGTTTGTATATTGAAAAGCGATAATACTTATCCCTCAGCCTAATATATCAAAATTGGCTAAATTCCTTAAATTATAGCTGGGGAATAAGGACGATGAAAAAAATGGAATTAAGATTCTTGATATGAAATTGGCAATGATATTTGATATCAAAATTTTATTTTTTATTGTTTTTATGAGAAAATAAATTTTAATAAACAAGGTTACATCAAATATTCAGCGAACTATTTAAATGTTATTTAAGATAAAACAAAAAAACTCAAAAGTACACTTTCTTTACGCTCGACCTATGAAAGAAAATATTTGATTATTCAAATAAACA
This sequence comes from Bipalium vagum, assembly GCA_037834085.1. Taxonomy (NCBI): domain Eukaryota; kingdom Metazoa; phylum Platyhelminthes; order Tricladida; family Geoplanidae; genus Bipalium; species Bipalium vagum. The sequence continues at coordinate 3,822 of JBBMKC010227324.1, read as the reverse complement.
ATATTTTTAGGCGGTGATAGTCAACGTAAAAATCAAATAATGAGCCTTTGGTCAACTGAAAATTGATCAATATCGTATAACAAGAACCAAAACTTTCCATAAAATCTCAATGAATTATGATGTAGTTTTTATATTAATCGATAGAAAATTTTCTGTATATTCCGGTCACAATGTAAGTCTTGAGAAATTCAATGATCCTCTTTCAGGAAAGTCCCTGAGCAGTGGGCGTGATTACGTCTGTAAAACTTTTTTTGGGACAATTTTTTACAGCTTTCTTCATTTTACAAATCGAAGTTAATAAAAGATTAAGATAAAAGTCTTTTTTGTTTTATGAAAGCAAATTGATATATTTTAGACATTTGTTTCTATACATATATAAGCAGAGGACTTAAGAAATATTGATGCCAGATTTAGATGTTTTAAATAAATAATTCGTCCTGTCTATATTGATTATAATGGGTTTTCCTTACCTAATCTTTTCCCATTGCTTGTTATAAATAGGTCGAAATATTTTTTTGATATATTTATAATATAATTTATTGATTCTCCAATCACACCTCCACAGATTTGGTTACAAATACATCCAAGTTCTTCTTCAATCTCGTTAAAGAAGGTGATAATGTTTTAGCTGCAACAGCAGATGAAAACGAGCGCCAGTTGTGGGTCCAGGCCATTTACAGAGCTACTGGCCAGACTCACAAGCCAATCTTGACCGTTAATCAAAATAATAAATCAAAGCCAGGCACTCAGCGATCATTCGGAGGTGGAGGTAAGATTTATCTATATATTATCATTATCTTAATCTTCAAATTTGAGTGTCTACTCAGATGGATAAATTCTTTTTGGTTTTAGAATCTGACAGAGCTAAGAAACACGGATTGGAAAAGTTTGTATCTATAGAGCCCTGGAAATTTCCTCATTCAGAACTATTCAAAAAACTCCAGTCATTGTGTTTAGATTTTCGTTTGAAAGACCAGTACGTCATGCTGGGTTGGTTTAATCCAGGACAAATGTTTGTACTGGATGAATATTGCGCTCGATATGGCGTTAGAGGATGTTACAGGCATCTCTGCTATTTGTCCGACCTCTTGGATAAGGCTGAACATGGTACAATGATAGATCCTGCTCTTATTCATTACAGTTATGCGTTTTGTTCCAGTCATGTCTGTGGCAATGCAACGTATTATTTATTGGAACTTTTTTTAAAAAATGAACTTTATAGTATTTATTCTGACTCCAAAAACTCAGTCTCTTGAATTTAGATAACGCCAAATATTTCTCTATTACCAAGATTCCCATATTTGGCTTAACATAATAATTGGTTCCGTTTACTTACCAAGTTTTCTTTAGTCCCTCTTCATAAATTATGCAAATTAATTACATTTGTTTGACTCGTTTCGACAAGGAGCTGTAACAAATAATTTAGGTGTTCATCTTGCATTTTACTCTTCTTACGAATTAATTAATTTTCGTAGACAAATATCTCTCTAAGCCATTTTCCGTTGCTGTGGAATATAATAAAGAGTTTGAAAAGAAGAGATTTTGATTCAGAAACATTTATATTTTACAAATGGGCTTGTTATCTTTTGACCTTTTTAGCCTGTCTCTTGCGTCAGAGGAAGACCTTCTTTTTCAAAGATACTGTGACACTTTTTCTTATTAATTATGTAAAAATTATCAAAAATTATTATTAGATCTATTTATATATTGAAAAAAATTTATTTCAGAATTAGTTTCTTTAAAAAATTAGTTCAATTTTTAGTGTTAAGAGTTAAACGTGATTGGAGAATAAATATTAAATTTATTCAAAATTTAAAATAATAATTTAATAAAAATAAAAAAAAAAAAATAATAATAAAAATCATATATAATTGGATGAAAGTTAATTGTCATTTTTTAGAAAATTATTTAAATTTATTAAATAAATGTAACTGTATCAATTATTATTTGCATTCTTATAGTGCGTTCTTTTCGGTATTAGATTTTAAAATCTGACACTTACTTTATACACACCATATATAATCAATTAATGAAAAATAGTTAATAATCAAAATTATCTTAAAAAGTAATTTCAAAGTTAAATTTTTAATCAATAACAAAATGGTGGAAACACTTAACAAAACTATTATTAGGCTAAATCTCTCATGTTTTTTGTACACTATGTATAAAGTGGAATTTAAAGCTACTGTATTTTATTGATTTCGGTAAGTAATGCATCATTTCATAGATTTTTAAGTTAGCTTTAAAATGAACTGTAAAATATATCTCACATATTTTACAGTTTTTGCTCTAAAAACACATTAGCTTATGGCTCACTGTACTGATAACATTTCATTTTTCTGAATTTTATTTTTCTAAGTATACTACATAAATCAATGTATTTTTAAATAATTCTAGATTATAAAATGAAAGACTTTCGAATTTAAGATAATAATAATAGTTTGTGTACGTGTAACTGGGACTTCTGTAACAAAGGTTAGATGTAACGAAACTGTGTTTTCAGAGGTTATGATCGCTTACGTTTGTGTTAAATCAAAGAGGAAAAAATCGAAGATAAGAGCTAAAAATCATAAGATGACACCAGTCAAAGTGCTAGAAGAACTCAACGTCTAAATATTCTTGTTTCCTCAAAAAGTTAGGATTTTTCGGGCAACGTGTGTTTATTAGTTCCATTTAATTTATTTATAATTGGAAAAAATTCTTGGCAGCAGTTAAACTAATGAATGTCATTAAAAGTATATTTTTTATTAAATTTATAATTTCTTTTAAAAGTATTTTTAAATAGACTGAATTAAGCAAAACTCAAAGTAGAATCCGACTATCGTCATTCTCAAATCAGATTAATATTTAATGTTATAATAGTTATCACAATACAAACGGAGGTTTAGTACCAGGACTTTAATATTATTACATTTAAATATTTTCAAGATCGCGCCGTTTTTTTGTATTACTTCGTAAGAAACCTTCAATATTTACAATTTTTAATTTCATCTCACAAGCAATAATAATTTGATAAATTCTTAAGTTAATAGTTCCAAATGAAGACCATACATCTCCAAGTTCAAATATTCTACAAGAGGTTATCAGAGCCCTGAAGAAATATCTAAATTAACTGGAATATCTTTAAGAACATTAGAAAGAACGTTTTCTAATTTAAAAAAGGATCTAAAGGTCATGGCCAGTAAATTCTGTTGACATCAATCTCATTGAAAATCTTTGGGACGAATAAAAGCTGAAGTACGAAAAGTAAACCAGAATATATGGATAATTATTCAAGAAATTTGGTATGGAATCTGCATCACACCTGTCGAATCTTTAATTCAAAGCATGCCAACAAGGCAAGAAACCTGTATTGAAAAAAGGGGGACAAATTAAATCATAATTTTTATTGTTTCATTGATTTGTATGTGTCATTTAAGCAAAAATTTTAAATTAAGGTCTAACTACTTCATAAAATGGTAAACGAATACCTCTACTTTTTATTATGATAACTATATTTTAATTTTCTTTGATCTTACTTTAGTATTTGCAGATAGGAGTAATCAAAAAAATATTTTAATATTAATTCTTTAAAAATTCATCATTGAAACTTCAAAACCCATTCGATATCACTGTTAAATTATTCATAATAATTCCCAAGTCATTTTGGGAGTAATTTTCTCCTCTTATCATACCTATAGGTGAAAATCAAAGGAAAACTTTAATGTATTTTAAATTCTTCATAAAAACTCTTAACTAATGAATTATAGTCACGTTAAAATTATATTTTCAAAATATCAATTAAATTAAATTATAATTATTAATTATATTAAAAAAATTATA
>JBBMKC010227313.1:0-11778 GCA_037834085.1 Bipalium vagum | reverse complement strand
ATTTTTTATAAATAATAAATATAATTAACAAAATCAGTTTTAAAAATAATAAAAGGAAAATCGGTCAGAATTGTCTCACTTATTGTAAATTGATTTGTAATTTAATATCGATCTGAATATACGTATTAAACAAAAAGTCGTTTTCTCAGTGAATTTTAATTAAAGCGAACACGTATAAAAGCAACCTTCAACCGTTAAGACCTGAGAGATATTTAAGCTCCGAACTTTAACATCCTTTCATCCATCAAACTACCAGGATCTTAACACAGTCTTTCTCTGTCTGTTGAAAACGCATCTACCGTTCTTCTGATATCTCGTTCATATTTCTCTGGAATCCATTACTTCTTCTATATTCCGTTCCTCTATTTCTGTCATAATTATATCGTTGTCTGATAGCTCTTATTCTTGACTCACTGGTATAACAGTCTTTTTCATTATGGCCCTTTCCATGACAACGATTGCACTTTACTCTGTTGAAATCTCTTCTTATATGGTCTTCCTAACCACATGCGAAATATTTTCTTCTGTTTCGAATTGGACAATCTGTTTTGATTTGTCCTATTTTGTTACAACTGTAACAGATCACCTCTGATTTGGTTCTTTCCGGCTGCTGTCTTATTTCATTTTTGAAGACGTTATTATTATAAGGCTTTTGATAAGCGAAGCTTGGTTTTTTGTTTTCGGTTTTTTTTCTTAATACATCTCTATAAGAGACCACATTAACTTTTTCTGGCACCAATCTTCCTTTATCAAATCTCTTCATTTCATTTACAATTTCTTCTGAATCCTTCTTTTCATTCCTTTGCAAGTGTTGCCACATCTCTTTGTCATTACAACAGTGTAGCAATAATTCACTTTTTAGCGTTTCTTTGTCCCATGTGTACTCCATTAATCGGTCAGCAAATTCCGAGATTCTATTCACATATAAATCCACATCTTCTTCTCCACGATTATAATTGAAAGCTTCTTTAAGATCCTTCATCCTTGATTTTACTTTCCCGAATGCCTTTCTCATTCGTTCTTCATAGTCAGTCTTTGGATCAATTAATTAGTACTTCTCTCGCAGTCGTTTTCCATCAATCCAATGATGGCTAATCCTCTAACGTTTTTGGGTAATCCCAATATGTCGAAATAATCTTTACACTTGTGTAGAAACTTATCGACATCATCTGATCTTCGAAATAAGTCAGGCCTGAGTGATTCGGCTAAGAATTCTCTGATGTTGGTCATCATGTTAGCTGCAGGATAACCAACTTTCTATTGACCAATGAAGTATATTTCTGCTGCTTTTTTTAATACATTCGATGTAATTGTACAGAATATAAGTCTGTGTCTAATGTTTTGTTCGGAATTAATTCAAAGTGAATTACGCCTTTGGAATTCCATCAAACACACAATAGCACCTTTTTTGAGAACCATTCCTTTTTTGGGACTGGTTTGGTTACGTGGTCTGATTCCAACGATTGATTTTTTGTCGAGATTGCTAAGGTAGATCTATTTTTCATCTAACGTAACAATTTGGCGAATAAAACGTTCATCAAGAAGATTTTCAAACAACTCAGTACATACGTCAATATGTCTTATTGTCTAATTTTCGGTTAAAACATGAGACACTTTTCTGCAGCGTATGTTGTCCTTACCTATATGGCTTTCAGATGTTTGACGACTGTTCTGTGGACACATTAAGTTCATCAGACAATCTTCTAGTCAATGGATTTTATCCTCAACAGATTCGAGTAACTTTTCACAATTCATTTGACAGATCTGTTGGAACGTGGTTGTCATCGTTAATTACATTTTCTCATCAACATTTGAGCTACAGGAGTTAACATAATATCTATACCTTCTACCTCTCATATTTTCACAGCCCTTGCATTTGCACTGAAATCCTGTTTTCAATAATGTCAAAGAAATGTTCTATTTTTTTACATATTTATTAAAACTAAAGTAAAATGTAAGATCAAATATCATTGCACATCAGTTTATTTACTTACTTACAGAATATTTTATCATCTTCAAAATGATATATAATTCGATTAATTTAAATAGTTTTACTTATATAACAAATTACTTTGAAATATTTAAACAAAAAACGATATTACTTATGATTCACCATAATAAGTTTTAAATGAATATATAATCATTATTCAAAACCAGTAGACTCCCAGGAAAAGTTTTTAAATTAAAGAAATGTTTTGCATTTGATTTGTTTGAATAGAAACAATAATTAAATAAGGAAGGAAACGAGTAAATATCCAGTGGAGAGGTAACAGCCAATCCTAAAGAATGACTTCTTAAAAAATATAAATATTGAAGATAAGTTCCAGGTCAAAAATGAGTCGGTTCTCATAATAATTTCAAAAACAGAGGCTATGGTATATGGTATCTCCACCGTTTTTTGATTGGTTCGCCACAATGGATCAATAAAAATTAATATTTAAAATCAATAACCAATCAGATTAGGGTAAATATTTTTAACTATATAATAAATTACTTTGAAATAGTTAAACAAAAACGAAATTACTTATAACTCACCGTAATAGACATTTAACTAATCACTTTAAAAAGATTAACTCTTCGATACCTGTGGGTTTTTAGATGATCACTTTCAATTATTACCAATATTTCGACACTATCAGATCCAGTGAGTCTTTTAAAAATTATTTTATCACCAAGATTATTTTTACTTAAATCGTTCAAACACATCTCACTATAAATGCAAAAGGTCTAAGGAAATGATAAAATATATATTTAATAAAGCTCATCGATTTTGACCAAGCGAAAGTATAACCGTGGTAATCAATTACATAATAAAGCGTGGATTTTCGGAGAAATGGAGTGAACAGCGGAGAAAGTTTTTTTAGTTGAAATACAACATCGCACTGTTGTAACATAAACAGATATTGCACTGAAACATTTCAAAACTGGCTGCATAAGTCGCGCGGACATCAACAGGAACGGTTATAATCAGCTAAATGGTCACGATAATAAGCATCTTATGATTAACCATTCCAAAACATTCAAAGATAAAGTAACCAGAGTCTACAGAAATCAAGGAGGAGGAACATAGATTGGACTCAAAATTCAAATAAAATCAAGAAATAGAAGACAGAATATTAATATTATCGGGAGACAAATTCACAAAATTATATCTGGAAATCATTTCCAGTGGCAGTATCACTTAAGCCGAAAATTATCGATATAGCTCGTATTATGCTTCAACAAATACTGATCGTCATACTTTTTCAAACAGCACATAGTTTAGTATTATACAAGTTTTGAACGCTGCAAATATCGTGTTCCCCATGCAATAATTTTTATGTACCGTAAATAAAATGGCAAAGGGAAAGAATGTCAATTTTGTAAAAAAATCATCGTAATTTTTCAAACACCTAATATTTATGACGAACATGTTATTTGTTACTTGAGGACCGTCGTAGACCTGGTCTGAAATTAATTTCCAAATGTTCAGATCAGGACTTTTAGCTGACCAACTTAAAATCTTAACCTCACTGGATTTTATAAATTCTTTGACTTTGGGGAATTTGTGTGAAATTATCTTGTAACAAGAAATCTGTGCCAAAATTTAATTTTTAAAGTGGCGCGGTACTTGTTTTCAACAGCTCTATATGTGTGTTGCTGAATTAAATTTTCCGTTGATAATATTTTAATACAATAAGCCATCTGGAAATGTCATCATCTAAACCATAATGTCGTCACCCCTGTATTGTTAGCGCTGTCGAAAAATATGTTCCTTTTTGGAAACATATGTTCGCCAATCATCCGGACCATCCAGACTAAATCATTTTTTGTTAGTAAAAACAGTTTTTTCTCATATATGATTTTCACTAACCCACTTATTCACCTTCAACAATTGATTTTCCTTATTTTTCTTACTTAAATAAATCAGATGTAGTACTTTTTTATACCTCATTCCACGTATTTTCATGTGTCTTTGAAAAGTCGAGAAAGAAAAATCGATCAATGGTGAGATATTTTTATTATTATAATATTATTGTTCTTAATAAATCATAAAAGAGGCGATAGGATATATAATTATTTTTTTTATTAATGTATTGCTAAGACTTTATCATTATCTCGATGGCGAGATAATATTATAATAAATTATCTTTAAGTTTTTCCTAAAAGTACCTTTTAATTAAAACTTAATTAATTAATTATAGTATTATTATCACTATTATTTGGCGGGCTATCCCGCTGATTATGTCTTTTGACAAAACAAATAAGTATCAGAAAATTGTTTGACGAACAACTTTCGTTACATCGATCTTTTTACTAAACATGCGCTAAAAAGATTAATCATAAACCCTGTATGATATGGGAAGAGAAGTAATTCTTAAGACGTTTGTTATACAGCGTATATCTACTCTCCCAAGAATTGATCGTTTAACCCAACATCATCTTTCATAATAATCGGTGTCACATATCTACAAAATATTCTGATCAAAATCTCAAATCACAAAACATCCTCAAATATATTGTTCCAACATTTTTAATGAATGATAAACTCAAATATTTTTTTATTTCAATCAATGAAATGAATAAATTAAATATTAAACAATTCTATAAATTAATCTTATTACTAGTCTTGTGATATATTAATCCTATATAAATTTTCAGTTATATAATTAAATTTAAAATATTAATTTAATTCATAATAGTTAGAAATAAATCACAAATATCAATAAATAAAAGTCAATATTAATGAAAAACCGAAAACGATATTGTACAATTTGTTTATTTAAACTGAATAAACGAACGATTTTTAAATTTTCTTTTTAATAAAAATCCCAAATCAATTTTTTTAAAAATATTCACTTGTATTTGTAGACTGACAATGAAAAATATCCCTGGGTTTTTCGTAAATGTTTGTTAAATTGGAAGACATTTCAGCGTTGGAGCCCAGAGTACATTGCCCAATCAACATTGAATCAATTGGTCACATTTAAAACCGGTACAAGAATCAATAACGGTAGTAACGAAACGGTAGAGATTTCTGACACGTTTCAGAGCTTCCTTGATTGGTGTCATGGAAGAGAGATCACAACAATAAAAGGAAACGCGTTTTCTGAACTTGATCGTGACACGACGTGGGCGTATTGCTCGTACGCGTATGTCGATCAATTATTCAAGTCACAACCAGATCTGATTGACGAAATCGATTGGACGTTTTTCGGACTGGAGAAAGAGATGAAAAATAGATCCGTCTTCTGGATGGGATCCGTGGGATCGTTCACTGATTGTCATTTTGATTCTTACGGCTGCAACATAGTCTGTCAAATCAGAGGTCGAAAAAGATGGTTACTCTTTCCTCCAGGAGATACGAAGTTGTTACATCCAACACGCGTTCCATTTGAAGAGTCGACGGTGTGGAGCTCGATTGATTTCAACTGGCCCAATGTCGATCAATTTCCAAGCTTGCGAAGAACAACGCCTTACGTAGTGACGCTGGAACCGGGCGACTGTTTGTACGTTCCGCGTCACTGGTGGCATTTCGTTAAAACGGTTCCTGGTGACAGCGACGATGACCTATGCTCCCTCAACATTAATTTGTGGCTTGACAACCTTGCTGCTGACAACAAGAACCGGATTGCCGAATGTCTCTCAAAAATCGTTACTTATTCGTTCTTGGATAGCAGTTTTCTGCCATCGTTGCCTGTTAAAGCCGTGGTCGATACAGATGAGTTTTTAAACTCGGAATGGAGCCGAGATAGTCTTTTTCAGTTGAATAAATTGGTCAAGGGCGATCATGGTCCCCAGATGCGACCAGCTGAGCACGTTTTGCTGGAGACGCTTTTTAACGGAAAGTTTCCAAAGGGGAAAAAGATTGAGTCCGTGTCATGGAACGATGTCTTCCAAAGCAACGACAACGAAGTTTTCGGCATAGACAGGGAGATCACGGGATTGGACGTAATCGACTGCTTCTCACACCCCGAAGTGATTTCGGCTGTGTGGACGGTTTTGAGGAGGAAATTTGTGAAACGGAACGAAAGCGATGATGAGTTCTGTTAATAGATCTTTCACTGATCAAACTGTCACTCTTCATTGTTATAGCTCTCTTTCAAAAATAGACAATTTGTAAATTAATTCCATTTCAAAAATTTTAATGATAACCAATCCATTATTTAATGAATTATCATGATGCACGATAATTATGAAAGTAATATTTAAACAAATAAATTTTTATTTTATCTACGATTAGGAGTGATATTAAATTGGGATTTGATTTAAATTTCATTACAGACCTATTTTTGTAATAGAGTTAGGTAATACATAAATTGTTTACTGAAATTTCAGTTTTAATTCGGTAGTGCTGGGCGAGAGTTATTATTAAAGGAAGGACAAATTTTGTCTTGAAATATTATTAAAAGACTATTCAAAAACAAGGATTTCGTTGGAGTAACAATTTAAAAGATAAATAGATTTTTAGTTTTAAATTAATTAAGTGATTTGATTTTTAAGACGTGAAAGTAGATGATGATTTTGATAGTTGGTTTAAAATTCCCGTGCACTGTATTAGAATTTTTTATATTTGAACCAAGGTAAGCACTAAGTTTCACGATTTCTTTTTTTCTGGGTTTTTACATTCAAGTTGAAATATAATCGATTTGAAATTTTGATTCCCTTTAAATTTTTTTACCTTATTTCCTAATTTTTGCCTGATCAACTTTGGTAATTGTTGTTGGTAATTAGTTGATTTGAGATATTCGTCGAGCCATAGTGATATTTGGGTTCAGTTCGTTTGGAAACAGTGTGAGGTGCACATAGAGACATCGTTATTTTGTAGGAAGCTTTAACCCATATCGATTTGATTATTGTATCCTTTAGCAATTGTGTGGAGACTACGACCAAGTTCAAATCCAAGAGCAGAATCAACCAAAATGCCAGGAGCAGCGAGTAATGCCAATTCCGCCGGACAATCAATAAATTGACTTTTGAATCAAAACTTTTAACATACTTGTGATTCCTTTGTGTTTTATTATTGTTATATGTTATATTGTCTTTTAAATGTAATATATGTATTAAATGTTAAGTCGAATTTCATTGATAAAATATTAAAAGATAAAGTGATAATTAAATAATAATAAATAATAAGTAAAAAATAAATAAAATAGGTGAAATAATGATAAATATATATAATACATTAATAAATATAATATTATACATTAATAAATAGGATAAATAGTATTAATGTATTAGTAATAATTTTATTTATTTATTTGTAAATTATATTTTATGTGAAAATTATATTTTGGTAACATCAAGTTACTATTAATAAAAAATTAAAAGAAATTTTTAGGGCAAAAAATGGAAGAATAATAAAAATAGAAGAAATAAAATAATAATAAAAAAATTGGAAACAAAAATGGAATAGTAATATATAAGTTTGGAACCCTTTTGTAAAACGTAGCTCGTAAATTTACTGTCTCTAAATTTTTGTCAATAACGTATTTAAAAGTAATTGAATCAAAACGATCACAATGAAACCGTATTTTACAGATACACAATGATGATCACACGATGAATCAATCTCAACTAAATAAACTATAAGAAATACAGTAAAACTCGGTTAATATCACTGCCTCCGTTCCAGGAAATATTATGATAACAAGCAGCATATGATAACTGCCAAAAAATCGTTTAACATTATGGAGAATTATATTAGCCAATGTACCTAACCACAAAATAGCATTATAAAATACGATTTATACAAAAAACAAGGATCAAGTGGACTGTTACATTAAACAAAGTTATATTAACCGAGTTCAATGAAAATCAGTGAATCTTCCCAAATATAGTGAAAATCAAAACAATCGATAATAGTTAAATCAAATAATCAGATAAATGTAAAAATCAGGTCAAAAATGATTAATATAGTCCATGAGTTCAATGATAATTTAAAAAGAAAAGAAAATCAAAATAAAGATGCCACCGCTTTAGAAGACGATGAGTGCCTAGTGTCTTTTGATGAGCCCATAAACACCCTAACAGCGCGGACCCATCATTGGCACGTGGACATAAGCATAATAATAAATTATTCACCAAATTGAAACTAGTTTCCGACAATAAAAATTTCTCAAATAAATCAATGTTTCTTCCGTCAATAATAATAAGTCAACTAAAATGCATATTTTACAAATTTCTTTTTTGTGGCAGTCCATTGAGAACTCAATTGCCTTTTATACTGATCTGAATACTACTCCGTCATAAACTAGTATTCTTAATTTGGAATGTCATTCCCTTTTTAGGCACTCAATCATAAATCGGTCATTAATTGCGGATCCTGATATTATCTTCGCAATTCGCCATTCGCCGTTGTCAGGAATAGATCGTTTAATGATAAAAGAAATTATTATTTTATTTTAGTTTCATTTTTATTTATTATTATTATTATTCTATTTCTGACCCTTTTGCGGTAATTATTATATAATCCTAGACCGTTTAGCGAGCTTCAAAGAATAATTTAAAGGGTAATCCAAAGTTACTGGAATGTACCCTTCGCTAACTCAATAACTATATTAAGTGAAATATTATATTATATATTATTTATATTATATTTTTAAATGGATTTTATTTTTCGAGGTGAAATATGATATGATATTAAATAATATTAAATAATATTAAATAATATTAAATAATATTAAATAATATTTTAAGAAACATACGTATCATAACTGAATATATTTACTTATCGAGGTGAAATATACCAGGTTTATCACAATTCTCTCAAGCAATTGTTTCTAAACGTAGTCCACACCTTAGAAGCAAATGTTGAAGGTAAATGGAACACATCTCTTTTGTTTGAGCGAAGGTTTAATTAAAATAGTTTTAAATGTTAAAGTTCACATAAACAACGTTTTGGTAGGGGGTTTTTATTTTTATTTTCATCATTTCTCTCTGCATCTGATTTAAATGTGTGGACGGGAATGGAATGGAATGTTTCCCTTTTCCCTCTACTTTTAACAAAAGAAATTAAAAAAGGTACTTGGAAGCTACGAAAAAATACCAAAAAATAGGACATTTTTTGTTATTGTTGCACGCTTGAATTAATTTTTTGAAGAGATTTTATCTTTTTGGATTTTTTCGAAGAAATAGATTTCAGCAATGCAGCTGGAAATTGTTCCAAATATCCGAAACAATACATTTTTATAATGGTGTACTTTTTGATGATATTCTATTCTTAATACCATCCTATTTATTAACAAAATAATAAAAAAAAAATACAGAATACCTCGTCATTTGACGTAGAATACCCTTTCACTGTTTCCTTCATCTAATTTTTCTCTCTTTAATAATTATTATATTCTTACCTATAAAATATTATATTATATAAATATTATCTATAAATTATGATATAAAAATAAATTAAATATTTACAGTCAACCCTCTCAAACTTCCACCCCCTTATTTTTAGCATCCTCTAAAATTCATCACTAAATAAAAAAATCAATAAATTGGACGTAAACCCCCTAAAATACATCTACCAAGCAATTTGAAAATCCCAACCTTTAAAATGACTTAAGTGCTTTAAATTAGGATATAAAGATAGGTATAAAAAAGCGAAGTGACTTCCAAACTTCCCCAATAGTAGATCAACGACACTTATAAAACAATGGTTTAGGCCCGCCTTGTTAAAATAATAAAATTTTAAAGTGTATTTAACTTTAATTTATAATTAAGTTGAAAATATATTTATTTATTTTTTAGAATTAAATGTGACGTTCACATGTCAGAGAATATTATGATTTGATACTTAAATAAATTTTATATTTAAATTACAAAATATTTAATTCTTTAAAATTATGATTAAAATAATTCGTTTAAACAACACGTCCTTCGAACGTTGAAGCTCCAGAAAATATTAAAATTTTATTTGAAATCATTTTATTTATTAACATTTAAATAAATTTTATATTTTAAAATCTTTTTTATTATTCCTCAATAAATAAAGATTTTAAATCGTACAGGTCCTGACAAAGAAGAATGAGGAAAAGAACATTTATTGACACATAAAGTTAATTTAAAATTTTTTCCATTTTTCAAACTGAAATGAAACGTGACCACTTTCCTTTTTCTTTGTATTTAAATGGCAAAGAGCTGTCGACATAATTTGATAGAACGCAAATTTTTTTCGACATTGATTTCAAAATATAGAATGATTTGCAATATTTAGCCTGAAAACATCTTAACATAAATAACAGATAATCAATATATAAAATCATAAATCAATAACTTTAATCCACATTGTATAACCTCTCCAATAGCATATATCTCATAACACCCAGTCTCACTATCTGCATTAAATTGAACTTTCGTGTCCTTTATAAAATGCTTAGAAGTGACCGATACTTTGGGTATTTCGTAAACACAAGTTATTTTCGACATTCGCTTACACCTCAAATCTTGTAACTTTTCAATTACTAGAGCTACACAGTCCTCACCTTTTCCAGAATTACTTGGCTCATCTGAAAGCCATAAGCTAACATTTTTCAAGAACGATCCATCGGCCTGGAGCCAACCTTCTTTGGATTGATTTCTTTCATTTAGAAGATCGTTGATACTTGTCCAGTAACTTTGCTTTGCGTCAAGAAATGGTTTTATAGTCTCAATTTCACCCTCTACCATCAGTCGACTACTTTTATTTGAACATACATCCCACGCTTGACAGAAAGATGTTCCATTCTCTTTCACAGAAAAACAAACTTCTTTGCTAACTGTGTAATCACTGGGACATGTTGACTGAACCTGAAAGAACAAGTGCGTAAAAACCAAAAATTTCCCTAACCCTTTCATCATCATAATAAATAATGTGTCTTGGTACAGATTTTAATATAATAATTTCAACCAATAGTCAATATCCAATCAAATTGTTTATTTTAATAATACCTCTATCCAATCTAATTAAGTTCATTTCACATTCTGAAAGTGATACTTCAGGTTGATTCAATTCCTTAACGAGTGATTTTATTTAAGATAGCAATAAAGAGCTTTATATAAACATTTTTAATATATAAATTTGGCTCGGTATTGTAGGACATGGTCCTGATGACCAATAAATGGATGATGGTAAAGCAAGTGACTTTCAGCTGGCTGCAGGTGTCGAGATTGTCAAGCTCCCATTGAGAGCAAATTGCTGTGTTGGTGAGATTTTTCAGGAAAAATTTTTCTCCTGAATACTCCAAACAAATAATGTATCTGGTTAAAGATTTTTTCACTTTAACATCAAAAGATTTTACATGATAATCTGGACCAATTTGGTTTGAGGATCAATGCATTTTTTCTTATGCATATCTTCGTTACGATACAATATATTTTTGCTTTACTTAACCAGCTTTACTGTTGATATAAATCCGTAACATATCGTCATCGCACTTAATGATGATTCTGCTCTCTTAAATCCAATGTTTCGCGTAAAATGATTTCTTACTTTTAATAATAAAAGTAATCATACACCACTTACCGTTTAATGGGGAAGAATTTTAGGTATTAATTAATGAAGATCAGTGTCAATCAGAACAAAGGTTTAACAATTGTTTAATGTTAATAGAATAAAGGGCTTTGTGCATTTGGCAGCCATCGGAAAGACTTTTAAAGAAGGAAAATGATTGCTCTGTTAATTGAAGATACATAAATGTAAAGGCCGAAAGCAACGCGTCGAGTCTTTCTTGAAGAGATCTGTACTACAGGGTGCGCCACTTAAATCGGGAAAATTATCAGTAAAACAAAAGCCGAATATATTTTAGTAATGATCAAGCA
>JBBMKC010227302.1:0-11778 GCA_037834085.1 Bipalium vagum | reverse complement strand
TATTTTTAGAAAAACCAATTATATCGAATTTTAAAACATAATAACAATGGGAATCGATTAAAACAGTAATAATTTTTAGCTTAGTAAAAAATCGATAGAAATATTTTAAGTATAATTTGGAATAAGAAATTATTGAAGAACAAATTTATAATAAAACCTTATATATTTTTAGGATTATTTTCAAATATTTAAAAGTCTTCTCTTCATTTGTCTCTTGTGACTTTATTGGAGAGTTTTGTTTTAATTTTATAAAAGATTCGTATTTATGGTATAAATTCGTCATTTACCTTACGATATGAATTATTTTTACAAATTTTATTAAAACTTCAAAGAAAAATACAAATTCGTGTTACATAGAGTTTAATCACATATTTTTAAAAATACATTACAAACTGAGAGAATAAAAAAGAATGTTATAATATGTTAGTTGAAAATTATTCGGAGATACTGAAATTCGAACGTACAAAATTTTATTTCTAAAACAAGGTTTTCTTCTACGATCTTAATCGTATGTACACCTATTATGGCTTTTTTCAATCTTCATTTTGGAGCAGGTCGTCATCGCAGTCGTCGAGAACTTCAGCAGCATCATCAGAATGGGATTGATTTTCATCGTCAATTTCGTGGATTTCGGAGAAGTTCACTGATTGTTTTCCAACATCTCTGTGAAATTTCCATTCAGCAGCACTCCATTTTATATTTGAAGCAACAAAGAATTTGCCGATTTCCGCTATTTGGCATTTAGGAAACTGAAAACTTTTCAGTATTTCCTCATTTCGCTATTGCCATGATCCAAGGCAGCCGACTGCAATCACTCTGGTTTTGTAAAAATATAAACATAAAAAGACTGTTATTTGATATCAATAAAATTTTGTATATTTGATTTTGATTTGATTCCTTAGTCGATTAAAAATCAGAGTATAACCACGCATAAAACCTTCTAACCATTAAGCTGTTAACCTGCTCCACTTCTATTTAAGAGACTTAACAAGTTCTTTAACTAATTTTCTTTCTGAAACACCTTCGATTAATTTAATAGCAACTTCATATTTCTCGTTCACAGTTCTTTTTTTGACATTTTGCAAATTTTTGTAATTTGAAATTTGTCTTTAATAAAACTAACTGCAAACATGTATTTAAACAATTTTTAAATTGGTTTTTTTTAATAAAATGGGGCACTTGAGGTTACGGTTTTTATAACTGGATGCCATAGTTAACATGGAAAATCGAATTTTTTTAAAAAGTGCTCTATAAAGTGATTTTGACCCCTTGAAATGAGGTGCCCCAAAAAATTTAGGTTAGACTGTATAATGAAATGAGCATACTAAATTACATCAAAAATATCATATATCCTCACTTACAAATTCCGTTTCAATTAGTTGGTGCAGTAAATATTCTGGTTCCGAGTGCGGGTGTCATCCTAGCTCATCTTAGTGATAATAAAACATAATAAAAAGTATCGTAATCTGGTGTATAATTAAAGACTGATTATTCTGAAGCATTGAATTTTATAAGGAGAAGATTATCTTTAACATATATAATAGTTATAATAATTTTATATAAAATTATAATAATAATAATAATAATGAGACATTCCAAGCCGAGACAATATACAACACAATTGAGGACCTATGTGCATAATAATGTTAAAAAAACTTAGAGATCGTTGTCTTATTCATTTATATAAAATTATTTTAAAGTGTCAATTGATACAAAGCTAAAGTTTTCGTTTTCTACCTTCGCTGTTTTCATTAAGAATGTGAATACAAATGTACAATGTGAACATTTTGAATAATAAATATTGGTACAATATATTAAGTACGATGAAGAATACACCCAACAAAAGACAGTTCTCTCAATGAGAAATAGATTATCAAATGACCTAAAGCGATTTAGATCATTTGATAAGTGCCAATCACCATTTATTTTACAATCAAGTCAATCACTGAAAAACAATGATCTCAAAGTAAATTTTATAAAATACCTACGTTAAAATTGATTGAAAAACAAAATTTGCATAATAGTATGATCTGAAAGATCGTGATCAAGACTCACCAGTTTTATTTTATAGTTTCGTTCAAACAAGAATAAAAGACAATTTATATTTAATGTCGGCTGAGTCTGTCGAACAATATTTTAACAAAAATAACAAGGAAAAAAGTGAAAAATAAGTTTGTTAACTTATATCAATATATCACAAAAAATTATTTCTTGAAATATCGATTCAAACAAAGTCTACCTTCACGAATTGTTCTAAGTTAATATTATATATTCCAAAAGAATATAAATAAAAGAATATGTTTTCTTTGTTAGTTTTATAGTAAAATAAAGGCCAATCTTTGCCTGCGTTCCTAATCATCTGTATTCCCTTAATCTTGTAAAAATTTCAAATAGGACTCTGCTTTCAAAAGATGGTATAAAACTTCTGCATATCTGAACAATAATTGCCAATAATAAGCCACAATCTCGAGCCCATAATTTTGAATCTCCAGTTGTTCTGCTTATTATTTCATCTTACTGATTGCACATATTGAATTATTGATTATCTTCAAGAATTTGTGCTTACAATACCATAATAGCTTTGAGGAAAAAATGAATTTGTTAATAAAAATATAATTGTTGGTTGTCAATTTTATCTTTCTTGTTATTATTGACATTGGGTTTTTTAGCTCAAGAAAACAACATGGGTAATTTTGTAGATCAGAAAAAATACATGGGTATTTCTGTAGGTCATAAAAAAACAATGTTACTTTTAGGTAAAAAAACATTGTCAAAGATAATGAAATCAAGATATTATGAGAAAACGTAAAGCTTTGGTGATAAATAAGTGGAAAAAACAAATTGCTTTAAAATAATAAAAACGTCCAATTAATTACTTTTAAAGTTCAAAATTTTTTTATTAAAAATTTTTATTTGATTCAAAAATTGACCATGTATTTGATCTAGTAAAAAATATATAAAAGCTTATGAAGAATTAGAAATGATGATTTAGATAAACAAAGTGCCTGTCAATAAAAGGTGAAAGATACTTTGAAATTAATCTTAAAGATAAGACCAAAATTTATTTGTTTTTAAAAAGTTATGCAAATTTTAATAGATGATATTAAATTAGGTTCTCTTATTATTATTGATAACTTTATTCACTTAATTTCTACAAAAAATGTTTTATAACAATTAAGTGATCAAATCAACAATTCACCTATTAAGAATGTTACCGTGATAATAAACAAAAAATCATAATACAATTCTTATAATAAGTTGAAATAGTTTCTAAAGTTATTTTTGATACTGCACTCGTTGATAATCAACACAACATTGGTATATCAAAAAAATTTGATTTTATGATAACACACACTGCTTTCAATATGCACCGTTCTGATAAGTACGATTCGGTAAATTTTCATTTGTTTTTAACAGGACAAATTGGAATCTGTAATTAAGACGGAAAAAAATGGCAGAACTAATCTACAAAATTAATCAATACTAGTGAAATTAAGAGTATATTATTTAATTCCATTAAATGTCCCATGACAACGCTAAGCTATTTTTCACTATATTTCAATTTTTTTCAATAAACAAATAAATTTTAAAACAAAAAATCGATGTATTATTGATTTTCTATTAGAAAATAAATTATACAAACAAGCAATAATTGGCGAAGCATATATCAACAAAATTCATGCAGAAAACAAACATACAGTTCGCGATCAGGTTTAAAATAGTTTAATTTGAAAATATGAGAGCACCAGAGAAAAACCAATGTATCTTTTTCAAAATTGATTTTCTGAACGGATCATGGTTGGAGAACAAACCCACCGCAAATTTCGCAAATTGAAAACCCACAAAAATATGTATATTTTTTGTGCATGCAAGTTCACAAATTGAAAAAACGTTTTTTTGAAATAATAATAATCAATAGAAAATCATTTAAGTACCGTCAGTATTATGTTTTATAATAACAAAAAGATAAACGTATCGTTTCTCACGCCATAAATGAAGTTTTCTTGATAATCGATATAACCAGAAACACGTGACAAAGACCACAAAGAGCACTGATTTTTTATTATAAAAAAGAACAAAAACGAACGAATAAAAACACACACACGCAGTCACAAAACGAGCACAACAATAAATAAAGAGACAAACAAAGAGAGACAACAAGGGAGAAAGAGTACAACGCCGCACATATAGACAAGCACCGTACACACATACAAAATCGCGAGCGCGCACAATGATAATTAAATTCTGGAAATGGAAAATTGATCAAAAAACACACAAACACTTTCGGTTTTTAATATTTTTTTAAAATTCTTCAGGCTCATCGTCGGGAGCAGCAAAACCTTCCTGGAATAAATAATTTCAATTATTTTCTTAAATAAGTCTATAATAATGATAAAATAATCAGTGATTCTAATAATAAAAAATATCCTTATCGATAAAAATTCAAATACTAGCACACACTAACCTCAGTAGCATAAAGAATTTCGAGCACTTTGATGATTATTTCATTCTTTGTGCCGTCCTCTTGACAGAGCACTTCAATATCGCGAAGCTTGTTGAAATAAAAGTCCCTTTCTCGCATGAGATTATCGATTGTAGTCTTATCATCCTCGGCCTGTATTTATAATCCATGATAAACAAATTAATCATTCAATCAATCTAAAATTAATATACATTGAAAATGTAATTAATAATTAAATTCCGAAAAATCGTTCGTTTTCATACTTATCCAATTTGGTTCTCAAAATGAGTTAAGACGATTTCTCACATGCACATCAATTTATCGATGAAACATTGATAATAATGTGATTTTTATTAATTTTTTAAACAGTGCAAAGTCTCGTGTATTGTTAAAATAATAAAATATTAATAATCAATAATACGTGGTATATTAAAAGATCAACCTCAATTAATCTATAAGTTGATCCGAGAAATATTTATTGAGCATTGTATTCTAGACAGTTAGAAAAAAATTTTCATAAAAACTAAAATTATAGTCAATATGATAGAAAGATAATCTCGCGCACCAAAATTAACACAGATTTTCAACTGTTTGTGATACCCCCGAGACTTGCAATCGTTTAACAAAGAGAATCTGCTTGTAAAACTCAGATCACAATCAATTTTAATCAATAATTAAAATTATCTGGAAAATTAATGAAAAAAACATTTAGATTTTTAGTAAATTTCAATAATTTTCAATCAATAAGCTGAAGATAAGTTATTTTGAATCAAAAATCAAATAGCCATTGCAATAACCATTAACCAAAATACTCTAAAAAAACTTAATTAAAGATGGCTTTTCTATGAATAAATTTAAAAAACGATAAAATAATTTTTTAGAAAAGACACAATTATTCAATAATGGAAGATATTTTTTTAAGAATTTAATTAAGTGATTTTAAATCGTTAGTGATAGTCAATAATCTCAATTCGATAAATTAAAGTTTGATCATTATCAAATAATCATGGATAAAGATCTGAACACAATTAAAAATTAACTTTAAATGATTTATTGGAAAATTCATAATTTTAATAGATAAATTAACACAAAAAATCAATTGTGATTTTTGGGAAAATTCATTTACACAAACCTGCAAAGTTAACGATTCGATTGCTTTTCTCAATTTGTTCATTTCCGCTTGGTCACTACCATTGACAGATACAGAATTGTGACTACCGGCAGGAGAGACTTTATTTTGTTGAGCTGACTGCTGTGCTGCTGTGCGAGACATTGCTGCCTGTGTCGGTGCTGCTTTCGGTGCCGCCGGTTGCTTAACTGTGAACGATAACATAAAACCGAGTTATTATGTAGTGAAAAACTCGCTGCAAGCTTGAACGTTATTTACTTTTCTAATGACAGTCACAGTTGCACATCTTCACTATGACACACACACCCAATCTCAACAGACACAGGCGATGTTTTCTGTGACAATGTCGTTAAATTGCCACAGCTTAACGATGAAAGTCACCGACGGATTATGAATATTGATTTTCATTTACGTTGCTATCAATTTAAATAGATGCTTGTATTTATTTTCAGAATGATTTAATTGAGTAAGTAAACAAAAGAGTACAATGTACGTGTCTGTGTGTCATGAGATGCTTTATTTAATTTACACTGAAACCCATATATTATCACATAAAACAGAAATTATCTCACAAATTTCTACTTATTAACACAAAAAAGTAATCAATAAATTCTATAAGTTTCATAAAACTTACTACAACTAGATTATTTATCGATCAACTGTTTGAAAGAGGGCTTAATCAGTTATTAAATCATTATTAATTTTCAAAAGTACAATTAATTGTGAAACGTGACATAATTCAGGACAGACAAAATTATCCAATCAAACATGTGATCTTTAAATTAACCAAATGATTAGAACAAACGATCTTCTACCTGCTTGTTTGGTGGCGATATTTGATCCTGAGGTTCTACGGGCTGCAGAAACATTTGGCCTCTGTATATTGTCTCCGCTGGGTTTGACAGCTGACGTTGTGCGATTGGATCCCATGACCACTTCACCTCCTCTTGCTGCAACGGGATCATACTCGTGGCCGTCGTAGTTGGCATCGAAAAATCGTTTAAACCACTGAACAAATTCAAAGTTGTCTTGAAATTTTCCCTTGACCAATTTTGAAACCGGGGCTTCCTAAAAAAAGTATAGAAATAAATAGTATCAATATTTATAATAATTTTTTTGATTTAACACCGTCAAAAAAATTTCGATCCATAAATATTGATTAACAATTACTTTTATTACCATGTCTTGAATAAAAAAACTTGACAAAAGACAATATTTGTAATTTAAAAAATCAATTGAAAAATAATTTTTGATTGACAAAGTCGAGTTTTAATCACTTATCGACTGAAAAGTGATTTTTTAACTCTTTAATTATAAAACCAATATCATTTTCTGTATCAAAATAATGTTACAATTTTTCAATAAAAAACACATCAACGTGACACTTAATTGATATATCGGTGGAATTTGTTAGCGAATTTTTTTCTAATGACGAATGCATTGAAAAATGGAAATTAACAGATATTATTAATGCACAAGACCATCGATAATTACCGCCCAACAACAATAGACATTGGCAAATATCCAGTTGATCTAAGTAATGATAATTACAATTGTCATTATTGAATATCCAATCAATGTAGTCTGTGTGTATCGGTATGTGGGTGTATTCATTAATGTAGTCACGACATGTTTGTTTGTGTGTACGTATCATACCAATAATAATGAAAAAATTATGAAATATTGATTTAATTAAATAACATTATCATCTACCTTGTCAACGCCGTGCTTTTTGAATAACGATTGGAGGACTTTGAAATTATTTATATATTCGTGTTCCAGGTTGGTGTTGAACTTCACTTTCTTCAACTGAACAGTTCCTGAAAACCAAAAAACAGTTATCAGTCAATATTTATGGTATAATTGATCGATAGTGCAAAAATATTCAGATTAACAACATAATACCTATAGATAATGCAATAGAAAAATCATATCAATTCAGACTTAAAATTTATATTATAATACAGCTGATAATCTCAAAATTTGTAGGGGCTTAAAAACTTTAAAAATATAATTAAATAATCAAATCTTTTTTGTAGAGCATGATATATTAAATTTATATATTAATCATTATATATAACCTGGAAATAACATGTCCATCAACTGACAATAAAAAGATCCTAAATTAATATTAATACAATTTTCTTAATATTCATTGTATACCAGTGCACAATTCTTCAATTTTTCCGATATTTACATCTAAACAACCATTTATCCAGGCTATAATATCATTGCGACTAATATTATCTGATGTTTGGTTAGTGCTATATACATTAACTGCTTGAATATTTGACATCTAAAAAAATTTAAAGCTTAGAAAACCAAAATAGAAAATTACCTTTAGTAAACCAAGCACGAATTTGAAAGTGGTGAATAATCAATATATGTAATAAAACAAAGCTAAAAAATAATAAATAATTTTCAATTATTTCAATTACTTATAAATGTTTTATTAAATTAAATTTTTTAAAAAATTAAAAATTAATCAACTAATATATCATGACATGTTTTTATTATTTTAAATTTTAAATAAAAAATATAAGCTAATTAAAATTTAATATCAGTTCTTTAACTTCAAAATAAAAATAACTCAAGACATTTATTTTTGATATTGAATTATTATAATACTATATCAGTAAGATAAGAAATTAATTACATGTCTGATATATAATGAATTAGATAATTTAGAAACTTTGTATTTCATTATCTTTACAATTCTTGAAAATGTGCGGTTAGCCAAGAGCACATCCCTTTCACTATTTTAGATTATCTTTTGAAGACCGCTAAAGAGTCTATAATAATTATAATATTAATAAATTAATTACAAAGATCACTAAAGAATCAGAAACGAAATAATAATACAAATAATAATTATAAAAGTGCAAATGTTAATGATAATAATAAAATATTTTTCTTTGTTAATAAATGATCTAATCTTGACAAAGATAAATGTGGAATTGCCAAGAGTCCACAATTAGGTAACGATTTTAGTGCCTAAAAGAATTGACATTCCCCATTAAGAATACTGGTCTACGACTGAGTAGTAGTCTGATCAGTATAAAAGGTACAAGTTTCTTCAATGGACTGTTACACAAAAGAATTCGTAGTTTTTATTTGATTATTATTATTTGGAGCGTTGGAAGAAATTTTATTGTAAGAAACAAAATCAGTAAAATTTATTATGACCAGGTCCGTTTTTATGTGACAGGAGCCAACAATGGGTTCTGCGCTGTAAGGACGTATATGAGCGTACCGGATCAGGCTCATCAATGATACTAGGGCCCATTGTCCTTTAAAGCGGTGTGAATTATACTTGTCGGTTTTTTGTTTTTCTTTTTAAAAATTAACATTAATCTGGTTAATTATAACTTTGAACATTTTATCTAACTTTTATTGATTATTCGATTTGATTTGAATGTTTTGATTTTCAGTATTATTTTATTGATTCTGAATACGAGACATTTCACATTATTGTGTGACCACTTTTGTGTATTTGTTTTAGTAGAATAAAGTTTTATTGTAGTCGTTTTGATTCAATTATTTTCAAACTCGTTATTGACAGAGGTATTTACGATCTACCTATTAAGAATAGTTTTATGGTAATATAGAGTGTAAAAAATGTTTTATTATTTCTATAATCTCTTTTATTTATTTCATAAAAGAACATTAAAATGAGCAAAAAGAAAAAAATAAAATTTTGTAATCAATCAGAATAATCTGTATTAAATAAGTGACTCAAAGAGCCTGGCATTGGTACATTTTAGACTAATACTTTGTCAGTATAGATCCAGGCTGATATGATATAACTGGGTATCATCTTCTTCCACAGAATCTAATTATATATATTCAATTAAGTGCTTTAAAAAACTGTTTTGAACACACAAAAATTTATTTATACTACTATTTTGATACATATTTCGATCTTCTTCAGCCAATTTTAATGTTCTTCTCCATTGTCTATCTTCAAATGATATTATTATCATGATTTTTATAAAATTATCTTTATTATTATTGGACAAGAGTATAAAAACATTTTTAACCCTAAAACTTTAAAAATTATCTTTAAATATTAAAAAGTTTTTTAAATCTTAAAGAAAACATTAATAATCCATTGATTCATGCTTTCTTTATTTTGTGAATTAATTTCTCGTTTCAGTGTTTTAATTACTAATGCTTCATCTATTTTTCTTTCTTCATCATTATCAAAGATGTCCATTACTACACTAAACTCATTTTCATTGGTATATTTCTTTTCTTGTCTTTCTTTGCAACCAACAGTATGATCCAACACTTTACTTGTTTTACTTTTTTTGAGAATGCTCACGAATTCGTGTTTTTAGGTGATGCCGTGGATCCCCTTAGTATAAATAACCACCTCCATGACATTGAAATGTATACACTGAAATTTATTTATTAGGTTGCATTGGTTTAGAAGTCACTGTTTTGAGTTTTTAAAAATTCTTCGTCTTCGAAGTTACAGATATTATCTTTTCCAAGCTCAATATTCATTTTCATTAACTTTTAATTTCATTCAATTCAATATAAACCTCTTAATAATCCAAATTCAGTGTAATAAAAGTGTAATTAGAAAGTTTTTTTAAAATATATTTTCAATAGTTTCATTATTTGACATGTACACCACGGAATTTGTTTTATTACTGTAAATTGATGTTTTTAATGTAATGTAGAGTCATAACTCAGATGATCCTACATATGAATGATACCTGTAGAGACAGTGGGTACCAGTGAAGTATTGGGATCTGGATTTTGGAGTTCCTCTTCAAAGTAGGTGGTCAATTTGAAAAATGGTTTTTAAGAAAAAGTACTTTTTGAGTCAGAGACCCCTGAAATTCGCGTCTCGTATGTATTCTTTAGAATGTTTTTGGGTAACGTGGAGTTGGTATGGGAACCAACCTGAATTAAACGAGTTTCAAATTATTTAATTAATTCATTATAAATGATATACCTGGTTAAGCTTAGTTTGATTTCATCAAAAAAATTTTAACAGGTTGAATCTTTCGCAGACAAAAAACTATAGCTTCATTAAGTGGCAATCAAGATATAAAATTTTAAAATAGTTTTTGTGAAATTCTATTATTTTGATAATTATTCTTTGTCTTAAGATTAATAATTTTGATTTTTCACAAAAATTTAAATTTTTCATTATTTTAGTGTTCCAATTTTTTTTTCGGTTATTTCATTAATTTTCTAAAGTAAATTCAAGGGATGTCTAAAAAAATTTAGAGCTATCAATTATAGAATCTTAGTTATTATTAAGTAACCATATATTGAAAATAAACAATTATTGAATTAATAAATTAAGTTTTCAGACACTGGTCGTATATTTACAAAAATATTGCTTCAAGTTTTGTTTTCGATATTTCTCATGCTTTTCTTGGTGTTATTCATAAACGTTCATCTCCGGATCCACATCATTTCATTTGGTTACAATGACAATATTCTCTCATGAAAGTTGGAAATTTTCATCGATCGTAATACCTCAGACCTATGATCCGATGATTCCATTAATGAATAATGTTAGTGGACTCAATGACTCCAAACTTGATACTAAGATCGGGATTGTGGAGTTCCAATTTTATGGTCTCTTTGGTATTATATGTGCAGAGCAAAATCTTATTCTGAGTACACACACTTAATGTCAGAGTATCTCAGGCAACCGCGAAAATGAGGCTATTTATTAGAATGTATGTTTTAGAAACTTTGTGGATGATAAATTTGCAAGATAATTTCGCAAAGAAAGTTTGAACTTAATAAATTTATTAATTAAAAGTTATTATATTTCTGAAAATCACTTAGCATGATACCAGAAGCGTGGTATCTAACTATAAAGATCCAGGAACACCGGGAGAATTATTTATGACTATTCTATATTAGTACTACATTAATATTGTTGGGTTAGCCAAGGAAACATCCTTGACAACCCTTGTAAAGTATAGGGTAGAAACCACAATAGGGTTTAAATTGATAATTATCAATTAATTATTAAGACCTCAACAGGGTCAGAAATAAATTAATAATTATTATTAATAATTAATTAATTAATTAAAAAGTACAAAAATGGGCAATTAATTATTTCTAATAAGGATCTAATCTTGACAATGGCGAACCTAAATTGTCAAGATTAGATCAGGGTCCGCAAGGAGGGACCGATTTAGAATTATCGGTC
>JBBMKC010227291.1:0-11779 GCA_037834085.1 Bipalium vagum | reverse complement strand
CTGATTTAAATTTTTAATGACAAAATTAAAATAACATTGTATTTAACGTTCAAATTTATTCCGAAAATATCGCACGCTCCCTGTATAAACTTGTTAATAATTTTTCAAAAAATTGTTGATTCTGATGGAAATTATTTTGTTTAATAAAGTTGATTTTTAAAAAAGTTATGACTTCTTAAATTATATGGTTATAAACCGCAATTACTCTTTTGGAAACCTAATACCTTTATTTAAATGCAAATAGAATTCAAACCTGTTATCCGAGTAAAATAAATCTTTATGATTTTCAAAGATAAATGATTTAATTTTAAATTAAAGATTAGTTTAAACAAATGAAATATTTAGTATATAATTTAAATCAAAAATTCTGTTACTTATATAACACACCGTGTAAATTCAGTGATATTCAAATACCAAGTTTCCGGCATCTACACGTGTCTGAAATAATTACAGAGATTTTTTCATTGATATGAATAAAAAAAAATTTGTGTTGTATGTGAAGACTTTAAATGGGTGCGAGGAATGTCCCTTTGCAGGTCTAATAGTATTGACTTGTCTATTCAAGAAAGATGAAACATTGCGTAAAATACATTTCAGTTTTTGATAAATGATTTTTAAAATTTTTCAATTGTTAGTGATTTTCCAATATTCATTCCTTTTGTATTAATATTTCCTGGTATCAAATACCGAACAATTTTCATCAAAACTCCGTTTTTAGGTAACCATATATAAAAATCTATTCTTAATCAGAATCATTATTTCCTCTTTTGTTTTAATTATTGAAGCAAATCCTCTACAATAAATATTTTTTCCCAACCCATTAAATAAAAATTGGCAACATCAAAACTATTAAAGTTTGCAATTTTTCTAAAATTTTCTAAAGCCTTTGTAACCTTTTAGAAATTATTGATTTCTGAAAACTTCATGTTAAAATGGTTACTTAAGTTGTTCTTTTATTCAACTTAAGCTCCAAAAGACAATGTTTAGACTTCTTGGTTGACACGTTTTTCCTTATCAATAAAGTTAAAATTTGAAACCAAAATTTTCAGTTTGAGAATGTATTTTTCTGATTTTTTTGAAAATAAGTTAGTGAGTAAAGAGGTTCCCCTTATAGATTTATTAAATATTTAATACCATATATATGACTTGATATATTTCATAATATTATTTTATATATTACTATTTCGTGTATACTATTATTATACTATCAATCATGAAGGATAGATATAAGTAATATTGTTTTTATCATAAGATACAAAATTATCAGGATTTACTGATAGCTTAAAGCAAAAATAATCAACTAATTTTCAACCGAAATTTTTTCCAGGCATTTATAAAATATTTATATTTTTTCAATGATTTCTTCTACAATAATATATATAAAATGATTCATGTCCATTAATTTTTATTTTATTTTAATGCATATATATCTAGGAAACACATTGTACGTATAATTATTACTATTAATTAGTTGTTTTAGTTAACTATAAATCATTAATCCATTATAATGCGGAATTAAAAATTTAGAAAAAATTAGAGAAGTGTCAGATAATAAATGTAAAATTGAAGAAGATCACATTAGACACGTTCGTAAGTGTCAGCGATGGCTTAACAGATTTCGAAAAGAAAATTTTAACCTTCAAAATACTCAGAGAAGTGGACATCCTGTTCAATTTGTAGAAGTTGAATTGCGGACTCAAGTGGAAAAAGATGCTGTTCAAGTAATTGAGAAAATTTCACAAAGAATAAATACCTCATGGACAACAGTATAATGGCACTTGAAATCTATTGCGAAGTTATTTAATATAATATTATTCATAAACATAATTATTTTTGTGAAAATAGTGATAGATGTACTAATTTCGATCATAATAGTAACAATAAAATAATAATACAAATTCCTCAAACTAGTTAAAGAAAATAAATTGTTATTATTTAATAAGAATTCATTATTTATTCGCTTTCAGATATAATTTTGTATATTGACGAATCTTTATTATTATTATTATTATTATTATTATTATTATTATTATTATTATTATTATTTATTTTAACAAGTATTTAAAAAATGACCTTGAGATCAATTAAAACTAAATATAAAATAAAATATGAGGTTTTTAATACTGAGTTTTTTAATAAAAATTGAAAATCATGTTTAAAAATTCTTTATAACATTAGGAAATTATTGATTGGATAAATTCTAATAATATCTAAAAATAAGAATGGTGATAAATAAAATAAATAAATATTTTTCATTTTTAATAAATTTCAGAAAACTTTTTTGAGCACATTCCTCATTAGATTTGTACGTAACAAAGTATAAACAATATCGTTAGGAAATTTATGAATATTGAAATAGGACTTTTTAAGAAAATATTTGTTTAAATAATCTGAGAATGATGATATAAATAATTGCAAAATGTGACAGTTTTCTTTTAAAATCATTTTTTTAAAAATAATTCTAAATTTAAATTTCACCTTTAAGTTTTCTGTAATTATAAAAAAATTAAGAAAAATCCTGACAAGATTATATTAATGATAGCAAATTAGCTAAGTATGAAAATAGTCGCAGGCTAATTATTGTGTGATGATTCCACTTTGAAAAATATCAGAATAAAAATAATAATAAAAGAAAAAATTCTCAATTTTTTCTTAAGATTGAATTAAAATTTCTTAATATTTATATTTAATTATATTATATTAGGTTTTAACATAAATTCCCGTAAGTTTTTAATTATCATTTATAAAAAAAAACAATTTTTAAAACACAATTTATTTTAAGATAGTAAAAACAGATTAGTTGGTGACATAATATCCGTCATTGATATCGACCTTCTCTCACCTTTTCAACAGTTTGTAGAAGCCACGACTCCAGATATCTTTGAGCTTAGTCTCAAAGAAGTTTTTCAGCCACTTTTAAAGGTCCTTCTCATTGTTGAATGTAAGGCCCACCATTTGGTTAGACATTGAGCGGAAAAGATGAAAATCGGTCGGAGCTCCCAATCAGATTCTTGGATGATATGCTTGACACAGTTAGCTGTTTGCGGTCGAGTGTTATTAAGAATTAGGATAACTTTAGCTCTTTAGTTGGATTTTTTCTGCTTAATAGTCTCATTTACTCTTTGTAATTCGGATATTTAAAGGTTCTTAAAAACTCTCTGGTTCCTCGGAAGACTTTCCCAATGCAAAAGACTCTCAAAATCAATTCAAAAACAGATCATAATCTTCTTTGATGATGATCTTTTTTAATATATTCCTTATTCCTCCTTCCGTTCCTCGGAATCAGTATAGAAGCACCATTTTTCTTCTCTAGTTATGATTTTCTGAAGAAATCGTTCTTTTTCATAATCTGTTGCTCGGTGTCAAGCGAGATATTGAGCAGCAATCACGAGACGATCATGTTTGTGTTTTTTGGTGAGGAGGTGAGGCATCTAATTTTTCAAAGACCAAAGATGACAGGAGTTTGTCATTTCATTCATATTCATGTTCTTAGCCATTTCTCTGGGTGTTTGATGACCATCCTCTATCAAAATCATGTTTAATTTTTCCTAGTCGAGCATTGATGGTCTACCGCTGTGGGGTGTTTTGAAGATTGAGATTTTGTTTTTGAAATTTTATGTTCCATTATTAGCAGCGCTCCTCGCAATTATGCCTTCTCAGCACAGATATTTTGAACTACCTCACAACTTTCTGGTCTTTGTTAAAAGCAAATAAAATTAAATGTCAAAAATACTGTTTTTATCCACTTGGCATTATATTTCTAAAGTTTAAAAAAAAGTTAAAGGACATTGAAAATATGCTTGCAATAGTTTTGTAGAGCATGAAAAGAGGATTCAAAAAATATACAAATGACAATAAATAAAATATAAATATAAAAAAATAAAATACAAAAATTAATAAAATCATGGAAATTAATGTTACAACCGAATTATCCCTGATAGTTAAATATATAAATTTTCGTTTAAAGATGACTGATAAATCATTTAAACTCTCTCAAATTTTAATAATTCAAGTTCTGTACATAATCACAACCGCAATAACTGTGTAAGAAATCAGGTCATGAGATTTGCACAATTTTTAAGATTAACATGGTGTCCCGAACGTCCCTGCTGACAGTAAATTTTAATAATTTTTATTCATTTCAATCCAGTTAAATGTCTATTTGTATAATATTGAAGCATGTAAGGTTAGGTTTTATTTTAATATTTTATATTAGATTTAACAAATGGCAGTTCTTATGAACATCGACATAGAAATTGTATGATTGGTGGCGAAATTCGAGTCAATTTGTCTGGTAAAAGAAAATTAAAAGATGAATTTTGGAAAAACTCGTATAATATACGAGAAAACTTTCATCGCTGTTGTGAAACTGAATCAGTAGAATATCAAGAACGTTCTGGAAAATCAAAGATTATCACAGAAAACGAAGTTTACAAAATTGACACATTTTTTCTTAATATAAAATATTAAACCAGGTGATATTTAAAACAAAGAAAATTTTGTTCATGAAAAGTATTCGGATAAATAAATATTCTTAATTGTTTCTGGTCAGTAATAAAAGAGGTTTTTTGTTTTTCCATTTTTCAAAATAGTTTCTTTGTAAAAATTCATGTTACCATCTGTTAATTGAATAACTGAAAATGCATTTTATTTCATGAAATTTATTTTACTTGCAAAAAATTCAAGGTAAACAAGTATAAAAACTATTTCATGCTTGTCATTTCAGTTAAAGATAAATAAGATCTGGTGAACTGAACGCTATACAGACCGAATGCTTGGGAAATAACTAAAATGATCTCTTCGTAGCCAGCTGTTGAAATTATAGAAAATTTACTGTTTTTAAAAGCGATTACAGAGTGCAGAATAACAATAAATTATTACATCAATTATATGAAAAATAATTTTCATCATCATGAAAATCGGATTTTGGGATAATTTGACGAATTCAACACTCGATAAAAAAATCAAACCAAAAATATATATATTTCTTTCAAACTGATAACCTTTGAAATTTACATACTTTTTCATGGGATTGAATCAATTTTCGAAGCATTTTTCCATAATGAAGTTGGAATTTCAGATATTAATATCTCAAATTTATAAATGAATGTTTAAGAAGACGAAAAGTGCTCACTAATTATTTTTTTTGGGAAAATAAGAACAAAAAATAGTCACAATGTGAATATGGTGTATATGTCAATAATTCTACATTTTAGTGGCTAAGAATTCGATGGTTTGACGACCTTAATTGTGATAAAGAATAATTTGTTGATTTCGATTGTCTTCTCTAATATTGGATTAACCTGTGGTTAGCAAACTGTCGTATACTTTTCAGCATTAATAGTTCTTTAATTTTCTAAATTTATTGCTGTCACATGTCCTCGTAAACAAAGAAATAGGTTTTTTTCCAGCATTATGGGAGCAAGCAACTCTAACGTTTCCTGGCCTCGTCTGCTACGTTTGGTCTGGTGTTACTATGCAGGAAAAAAATTAATTTTTGCTGCCTTTTCTCATATTTTGATTTTATTGCTCATTAATTGTTCTTGGTACACCTTTCCTGTAACCGTTTCACTTTGCTTTAGCAACTCATGATGAATTGCATCCTTTTGGTCTCGTCAGAGTTTTAGAAGAGTCTTTTTTCCATTGATGTTCCTCATATTTGTTACTTTTGAGCGCTGTCCGGAATTGCAAATTGTTTTTCTGTGATTAGAGTTTTTGAAAGAAATCCACTTTTCGTCACCCGTAATAATTAGGTGCAGGAAACTTCAAAAATTCACTGCAAAATTTGGACAATGTTTTTTTAATCTATTGCAATATTTTAGGTTAAATTATACTCATTGGATGATGAGCAGATCATTTTTTACACATTGCATAAATTAAAATTTTATTAAGATTATTTTACACAATAATTCAATATGTGCAATCAGTACCATGAAATTATAAATCAAACGATTGGAGATTCAATATCGTGCATTCAACAATGGTACTCAACAATATTATAAAATATGTTTTCATAAAATATTATTTCATATATACAGTTATAGGTCAGTTCTTATCAAATTTCGAGCCAAACTAATAGAGAATATATAAAAAATATTTTGATAAAAATTTTATCTTGTTAGGTGGTCCAAATAAAATAGTTCAGTTATTAAGCCATAAAGCTGAACAAGGAAAGGCTGAAAGCTGTGCATGCAGCATATAATCAAATCAAAAATTATGTGGATCAATACCATAATAGCTATGAAGAAACTATGAATTTGATAAAAAAATATAATTGTTGGTTGTCAATTTTATCTTGTTATTATTGACATTGGTTTTTTATTGTAGGTGAAAAAAACATTGGTAATTTTGTAGTTCAGAAAAAATACATGAGTATTTCTGTAGGCCATAAAAAAAACATTGTCCCAAAATTTCACTTGTGACTTTACGTCTTTCCATGTTTTTCACCTTGAGCTCGTGTGGCACCCATTTTCTTATTTTGTATACCGTTCCCATGGCTTGTAAACGTCGACAAATTGTAGATTGAGAAGCATTTAATGATTTAGTAAGATCCGTTTAAATTTGGCACGGATCGTCAGCTACTAATGTTTCCAGGACTTGATCTTCAAACACTTTCGTTTGTCCTAGGCGTTCTTTATCTTCCACCAAAAATTCAACTTTTCGAAAATGTGCAAACCATCTTTTGCAAGCGACTTTTGACAGAGAATTGTTTCCGTAAGCCCCAATAAGGTTTCTGTGAGTTTTTGCTGCAGATATTTTATAGCAAAATGAAATAACATTACTTCGTTGAAATCTTGTTTATTTGGTTTATAAACCACCATCTAAAAATGATAAAAATAAGACATAGTTAACGATTTCAGAATATGTTTTTATAGATTATTTTTGAAAAACAATAAATAATATATTTTCAAATAATTTATTTAAACAATTGAATAAATTTTCTTTATTACAAATATTTTAAAAAAGCTCACTTTCAAAGCATATACCTAACAATATTGAAAATCCTCAATTTCATACTGGGTTATCTAATATTTTAAAAAAATTCATTAATTTAAATTTATTCAATTGATTTATGGTAATGTCGAATTTTATGATTGTCAGTGACGCGGATATATATTAAAACCTGATTACACAAACTTTCCTGGCATTATATATAGAACAAAATTGACTCAATTAAATTAATTATGTTTAAACAAATTAATATTTTTTTAATATTCAAGAGCTACCTTTATGGATGACCAAATCAAAGTCACAAAAACCGGATTTTGGATGTGTCTACCCTTAATTAACAAGAATGATTCACTTTTCAATTCAATTATTAAGTAGAATAGGAAATCAACTCGGTTTTGTATTAAGTAACACTAGTTGCTTATACTATTGTTGTTCAAAATTATGTAAATACATGTATCTTAAATACAATGTAACTATCAATAAGTATCATTAGCAACAAAGAAGGTCATGGTAACTATTTAATGCATTGATATGCAGCCTGATAAACAGTGCTACAAATCTGTATTCCCTCACCTACAAATACAACAATATATCCTTATAAATATTTAAATATAACTTAATTGTCTAACTAAAATTTTATAAGTTCAGACAATAAAATAATATTGTTAATTTACACTTAAAATTCCTAATACTTAAAAATTAATTACGTAACAAAAACTGCGTTAAGTAAAGCGAACAAAATTTATTGACATATTTCGAAAAAGTTATTTTAAGCACGGAAATTGAAACAAATTTATAAAAATGAATTGCTCGTATTATATGGAATATCTGTGATTATTAATCACTTGAGAAATTATATGTTGCATAGAATTAACCAGGTTTTCCAACGTTTTCCAAAAACAGAGGATTTCAGATTTCAGCTCCGATATCGACTGGAATTGTCTTCCGCTTTCATAAACTTTACGGACAAACAATTTCCACAACTTTTCTATAGCATTAATATCCGGTGAATATGGAAGAATGTGTTCAAGATTTCCTTCTAGGAGCCAACGCAAAGTGGATCTGGTCACGTGACATCGACAATGCATTAATATTCTAAAATTACAAAGAATTATTTTGCTAATGTAATTCGAAACTACAGTAATATAAACTAAATTTATTTTATTATTCAGTCATTTTCTTTTTTCTGTCAACATAAATCAAAGTGCCTTATTGAAAAGTATGACAATAATTCACCACCACCAATTTTTCTTAATTTTCTTTCAATTAAATTTATTTATTTGAGCTATTAATGATATTAACTCAACTAAATGAATATATTAAATGATTTTATTAAAACAAATCCCAATACAATTAATGAGGATTCTGGTGTACTTTGCTCCTTTTGCAACGATTTATTAAACAGAAGAGAGAACGGTTAAATTTATTAAACAGAAAATACAGAGAAACGGTCATTAATCTCCTGATAAAGGATGTGATAAATTATTTCGGATAAAATAAAGATGACATGGAGTCCATTTTCTAATTTTTCGTTTCAGTGAAAGATTTATTGTAAAAATTAAAGTAACAGATTTGTTTGAATTTTATTTTCATGTCAAAGATTAATAATTATTTCTGGAGATTGTCATGAACGATTTATGGTTATCCGACTTTTCAACGGATGTTACAGAAGATTGTGTTAAGATTAGAAAATTGTTCATTTGAGAAAAATTGAAAACGAAAGATAAATTAATAAATATAATTTGTTTTAATAAAGCATTGTCGTTTTTATTTAAAAGCGATTTCATTTTAAAAATTTTCGCTCTTTTCAAAAAAAATTGGCTCGCTGTTTATGTTAATCAATATTGTGATGAATTTTTTTTTATTATTTTTTAACTGAAAATTATTTTTAAAACCTTATTAATGAAAATATGAAATGCTAAAAAATTTTGGTAGCAAATGAAATTATTTTTTTTAAATAATAATTTATAAGATTTCTTAGATTATTTTATCCTTCAATTTAATCAATTATTTATTTTTCATTTTCTTTTCTCAAGACGTTCATTAATACTCCTATCATCGGTTGATACCGTTAAACCAAATTGTTAATTAATTTTTTAGTTTAATTATTGTCGGAAATTATTTATTTATTTATTTATATATTATTACTATATTAAATAAAAGATATATTTATCTGAAAATAATGTATTATTTTTCATATTGATATTTAGATACGTATTATTGAATGAAGACCATCCAGGTATTATGGGAGTATTTGTTGAGTTCTTACTGAAAGACTTTCTACAGACAAATCGAGATTCCGAATATTGTGACCAGAGCTCTTTGGACTAATCAAATGTCAAAAGGTGATGACAATTGTTGTGGCTTGGTTAGAGAGAATTACATTTACCATCAGCCTAAAACTTTTGCATTGTAAATTCTACTGAATTCCTCTTCGTTTATAATTAAATTTTAACCAAAGTTTATGGTAAACTGAGAATTTTCTTGTTGCACTACTCTTACAGCCTCTTTAAAATTGGTATACTTTGTTTCTTGGGCATATTAGGTGGTTCGGAAATTAATTATCATTTTAAATATGATATTTTGGTAAGAAAAAAATGATAAAAAATTTCGGTCAGAGTGTCATATTTTATACACTACCGTCGGAAAGTATTTGTACACCCTTCTTAAAATGCAAAATGATCAATTTTCTAACATAGTTTAATGTTTTCCTTAAAAACCAATTGTAATTGTAAATTTATTAGGACCCTTACATATAGATATCGCTAGAACACAAAGATTAAAAATTTTACAACATGAATGTCTACATTTTAATTTTTATAAAATTTAGCTAAAAAATATTTCTAAAAACTTTATCATTTTATTCGGATATAATCAAAGCAAGTAAAGTTAAATTGTTATTTTTAAATTACTGTTAATATAACTTAGTTAAAAAGCCAATTTTTTAATTAGTTCATTTTTGTTTTTTGTCGAAGTTGGAATTTTAAAATAAGTAAGATTTTCTTAATAATTTTAATGTTGTTTAATAATTTTAATATATAAAAAAATTTAAGGTATGGTTAAAACTAATGAGATTTCGCTGGAGAAAAGGTGTATGATTATTTCCCAACATAAAATGAATGTCAGTGCTACTGATACAGAAGACAGTAGAATTATAATCACAAGCAAGCGTAATAGACATCTAAAGGCACCATAAATTGCCTTTCACATAAACCATGCCCGAGAAAGAAGTATTAGCGTAACAGCGGTAAAAGACCGGCTTCAAAAAGCCGGTCTATTTGGACGAATTGCCGCTAGGAAACCATTATTTCGGCATAAGAATATGAAGATAAGATTAGAATTGGTCAGGGAACACCAAAACTAGTCATCCGAAGACTGGTGTCAGGTACTTTGGTCAGATGAATCGAAGTTTGAAGTTTTTGGATCAAGAAGGCGTGTATTTGTTCGCAGACCTACTGGTGAGAGATTCTCAGATCAATGCATAATCCAAACTATGAAGCACGGAGGAGGATCTGTTATGATTTGGGGTTGTTTTGGTGGGCCATCATTAGGAGATCTAATTAAAATTGATGGGAAACTATTCCAAAAAAGCTATAAAAATATACTACGAAGTAACGCCATTCCTTCTGGACTAAGAATTATCGGCAATAATTTTATTTTTCAACAGGATAATGATCCCAAACATAAAGCCAAACTATGCCAGGATTATTTGAAAAAGATGGAAAAGAAAAATATAAAAATAATGATCTGGCCCCCTCAATCACCTGACCTTAATCCCATAGAGTTACTATTGGATGAATTGGACCGAAGTGTTAGAAAAACCTGCGAAAATATACAGAAGGATCTTAAGAAATTTATTAGAAAGTATGTCAAGGCTATGCCAGATGATCATTGAAAAACAAGGAGGTTATATAGATGAAGCTTCGGTTTAATGCTTAATTAGTTATTTAAAAATTTTCTTATGTCACTATGTTTGGTAATTATCAATAAATGTATGTTGAAAAAATCTTAACGTTTATTACTTTTTTGTAAGAGTTATTAGAGTTCAAATTTATACTTAAAGGGTGTACAAATACTTTCTGAAGCTAGTGTATGTACGTGTAAGGCTTAGATTATATGAATTAATATTATTATTTAAGGACTGGTTTTACTGTTTCAAATTTAAGCATTTTTGGCATCGTTTCAACTGGGATAAAATTGAACTATTTTTCGTTGAATAAGTACAAGTGACGAAAGATTGATTTTATATGATAACCTCAAGCATTCAACACAATGGATAGATAATTGTTCCATTCCAAATTCTTATTCAAAACAAAGCGTATGTCCAAAAAAAACTTTTTGAGAGTTTAGTATTATCAAACAGCAGGAGCTCATCCTAAAACTCTATGAATCAATAACATTAGAATTTTACTGCTTCCGATTAAAACAGATTCAACAAATTTTAAAATTAATGTTGTTTCAATTTTTTAAGCAAAAGAAACCCTACAAAAATTAAAGAAGATTAAATATGAGATTTTTTCCCATACAGCACACTCACCGCTGCTTTTAACGTATTTAAAATAATCTTTTTTATAAACAATTAAATATTGAAAGTCACTGGAACATTCTGTCAACTAATTTAATAGTTTTCCAAGATAATAAGTTCTATAATAATAATAATAATAATGATAATAATAATAATAATAATATTATTATTATTATAATAATATTATTATTATAATAATAATATTATAATAATAATAATAATAATAATGATAATAATAATAATAATAATAATAATAATAATAATAATAATACTAATAATAATAATAATAATAATAATAATAAT
>JBBMKC010227280.1:0-11779 GCA_037834085.1 Bipalium vagum | reverse complement strand
TATTATTATTATTATTATTATTATTGGTGAAATTAGTTCTTTATATTTATTATTATTTTCATAAAAGTATTATATATGGCTTGAATCATCTCTCCAATTGACATTCAATCATCTTCTTAACCTCTCAAAGATGGAAAATCATAGATATCCCTATTTTAGATTTAATAAAGAGAATCAATTTTACTTACAAAATAATCAGGCTTAAGTAGTTAATTCATCAATCTCAGACCACTAATTAGTACTAAAGTCAGTAATTTCCATTAAAGTCAATTTCATTTATAATCATTGGATTTATTACTTTTTAAATGATTGACTGTCTGATATTGGACACTCCTAATTTCTGTTGAAATAATATTTAAAAGTACATTTTTTACTTATATTATAAATATTCTTTTATTCATTGGATTTTTCGCTTTGCATTTAAACAAAAATTGTTCAAACTTAATAATACAGTAAAAAAATAAATTATTTAATTCTTTACGACAATCCTTCCGCATAACACAGATCTCCAAATTTTCTTCTTGAGAAAAAAAATATTTTATTGATTAAATTTTAATATACTGATTCAAAATAATAAATAATAATTATCATAATAAATATAATTTTTTAATTCCCATAGTTTACTTTCTGACCAATCATAGGAAATCATTAAAAAAATGTAAATTTTCATAAATTTGAATAAATCTAAAATATTAAAATAAAAAATTTGCATATTTTCTTGTGCAATTATTATTTTTGTATTTTGCTCAAATTATAAGATAAAAACTAAATATGCTCTATTATAGTATTCTTTTACACACCAATTAAATGTTTTTTAACTATTTTACTTTCTTTATTATTGTCGTTTTTACATCTGTTGAAGAACTCTTCATCAGATTCATTTTAATTTTCTTATTCAAAATGAGATGTCGTAGGGAAAACGTCTCAGCCCCTGAGTTCTTCTCTCATCATAATTAAGACAGGCAATTTAAAGGGAAATTATTTTTATAATTACTGATCTGAACTGACTGCCTATATATGGTTTATGTTTTGAATTGTCATATTTGTCAGTATCATTCTTGTATTGGAGTAAATCAGAAAATTCTCAAAGTTGTGGAAAATATTAGTTAACTAGTCGACTATGTTAGATATATGGGTAAGGCAGATACGAGATGATTCTCTGACTGATTCGACAGAAAACGGGTTGGAAAAATAAATGTTGTACTCTCTCACAATTGAAGATCCCTTGTTGTTATTCCCCTGAGATGGCATGACTCTAATGGCGCTGAAACAACTATCTGACTAAGATAAGCTTTTTTTATATCAGAGTGAAACGATATTAATGATCTTTTGCACTTTTTCTAAAAATTCAAAAAGAGGTATATATATGTTTTAATATTAATAATAACTAAGTTTTGTACAAGTCGTATTAGATTAATTCCTGAATTCATTCGAAATGTATTTGAGGCTTAAGTCTTTCTTTAAATACTAAAAACAGAAATAAGTTTAAATAAAGTCAATCATATTTTTAATCAAGGATCATTTGTGAAAAGTTAATCATTGACTCTTACATGGTGACCTCAAAAAGTATTTAAAATGAAACCGAAAAATAACTGCATCAGTACCAAAAATTCAAAAAATGTGTACATAGCATATATAGGCATACAATATCATTCATTTTTCGATATAATTCAATACAATCGAAATACAATATATATTGATTTAAATTAATATTAATTAATTTATCTCTAAATTATGTCTTTCATTCTAGATACTTTTTGACGTCAGCAGGTATGAACATCAGACAAAAATTCAAAAATGACTACAATTGATGACAAAGAATAGAGAACAATAGAAAGTATGTCTTTGATCAAAAACTTATTTGATATTTAAATTTTTCTTTGCTTTTAAAAATTTATAAATACCACATAAGATGTGAATTGACATATTATTTTTATTTCTTTTCCCACTTAAATTGATAATAAATACTTTTCACAATTTAATTAGAATTTTCTACATCTTGTTCAATAAACATGGTTGACGTCTGAT
Source organism: Bipalium vagum (assembly GCA_037834085.1). Classification (NCBI taxonomy): domain Eukaryota; kingdom Metazoa; phylum Platyhelminthes; order Tricladida; family Geoplanidae; genus Bipalium; species Bipalium vagum. Next base: position 9,751 of record JBBMKC010227280.1, on the reverse strand, counting down.
TTAACTATATCATTTTGAAAATCTGCAAACTTTTTTTTCCATGGAACCGCTGCTTTGTACATCAACTAATAGACGGAGTTGTTGTTCCTGGTGTGATGGATAGGAAATCTCATTGGTATTAGCGCCAGACTTTGTGTTCCCATAACATCGTTTCTGGTTGTCGAACCGGAGTTCCCAGGCACTCGATGGATAGGTCAAGACGCCTCGGTCGATTAGTGTGCCGAAGTAGCATGTATTTGCAGTGGATGAGATCAGAAAATAGATCCAATACATATAATTTTCTGAATTGTATTTTTCTGAGTATTTCATAAAGAACTGCTCTTCTTTATGATATATTATTAAACAATTATCAATTATATTATAAACCTTCTTTTTGAAATCTGTATTCAAGAGATTATTCTATTAATAATATATGTATATTATTGATTTTTCTTTTCAAAAGTGGTACAGCTGACTTATTAAAATGAATTTATTAGGGTAACAATGATAGAATTATGAAAAAATAATCAATACAATACACCATCTCTTAAAAATCTCTCTTTTAAACAAAATTTCAGCTAATATTATATTAAAAATACATAATAAGAAATATAAATGTTTTGCTCAACTTTTTTAGATCACTCCTTGGTTTGTTTTTTAGATCACTTATATTGAAAAATGTAACGATGAAAAATATTTTGGTACCAATGTGTAAATGAAGCAAAAATTAAAGTATTTTTTAAAAATATTATTGAAACTAATGGTAAATAATAGTCTCAATTTATATGTAGTAAGAATCTGAAGTTAACGAAGATTATTTCTTCTGTTTTTTCTTTTTTATCCATTAAGAATAATGTAACTAATTATTTTTTACAAATTTATAATCGGAAAAAACAAATCTAAAATTAAATTAATCTCAACTGGCTGCTTTTTATTACTAATATTTATTATTATTATTATTATTATTATTATTATTATTATTATTATTATTATTATTATTATTATTATTATTATTATTATTTCCTATTATTATATTATCTTTGAGGTTTTCTCTTTTATTCAGTTTTCTCTTTTATTATTATTTAGAAATTCATTAATTTTATTTTATATTCAGTTTAATTGCAGTCATCGCCATTTGTGAGAATAAATATTGAATCTGTTAGTAAATAATAAAAGAAATATAATTTTTTAAAAAATTAAAATCTGAAAATAATTATGAAAATTTTAATATTATTAATGTTAATATATTTTAATTTTAACGGTAAATTAAATTAAATTGTTAAATATCTTAAACCACCAATCTATATAATAGTTTCATATATTATTATTAATAGTATTATTATACTATTTTACTTTTGTTATCGTTTACTATTTTGTTTTTATATATTAAATATTTTTATTTTATTTCTTTAATATTTAAACAAAATATAATTCTTATAGTCATTTATTATATATAATAATAATTTTTAAATATATAATAATATTTTTTAAATATATAATAATATTTTTTAAATATATAATAATATTTTTTAAATATATAATAATATTTTTTCATATTATATCTAACGATAATTTGTTTTGCTTTAAGGGTATACGTATTATAAATATAAAATATTATATAACCTAAAATCATTATTAAATCTGAAAATTGTGCGTTGCTATTGCTATTCATTTAACAATACATATTGGAATTTTAATGATTGAAGCATCCTAGGGTTAAAATTGTTCACTTCATTCACGATATTTTCAAAATAAGAAAACATCTGAGAATGCAGCATTAATTTTATAAGTTTTCCTAATTTAACTGAAAGTTTTAAAAATTCAAAGTCAGTAGAATTCTAATTCTATTGATAGCTGAAAGCTATGAATCTTAAGTTTGCTCATCAGACATAAATACTGTAAAGAGTTGAATCCAGAAAATGTAACTGAGAATATCGTTGAGATATAATAATTATTATAAACATTCATTTGTAACATATGAAATGTTCGAATTTAAACTTTTTAAAATAATAATTAGCATGTGATAATTAACAGAAATAATTTATATATCATTTGAGGCTTGGAATCTATATTACCGTGATAATTGATTATTTGAAAAAATTTGTGATCGCATGGAATTCAAAATAAAAAATAAGCAAATGCCTAAAAAAATTTTATACGAATAGAAATGAAGTATAATGCATTTGAAGTATAATTTTTTTTTAATGAAGTATAATTTTGCATTTGGACAAGGCTCAGCTAATGAAGAAAAACATTAACTTTAATAATATTAAAATCCAATCGTTGTAAATTGGATATTTTAATGGACACCAATCACATAAGTTCAGGATCATTTTTATGATCTGTTTAAACTTTTTAGAAAATGTGTGATTAATTAGGCTTTTAGTCTTTTTCATTAGAAAATGTAGATGAAAGAAAATTAAATATTTTTAAAATTAACTGAAATAATATCCCTGGTGTTTTTTATAGTAATTGACACAATATCAAAATCAGAAGAGTTAAAAATTTTGATTTAAAATAATAATTTTGGCAAACCTTTGGTCTTTTTATTAAGAAAACCTATCAATAAATAGTACTAATAATAATAATAATAATTATTATTATTATTATTATTATTATTATTATTATTATTATTATTATTATTGTTATTGTTATTATTATTCAAATCCAATGAATTTAGAGTTAAGTCATTATATTTCCATAGAAATATCATTTTAACTAAAAAACAAGTTTAAAAAATTAAATCCTCTCTCTGAAACGTAACACTGTCGTATCGATTTACATAATGACTGTGAAATATTACCCGATAATTATTATATTACAAAGTCTATAATAACAAAACTAACCGAGCTCTGACCATTTTACAAACCAGTGAGACACTGGGAAATTGTTTCCATTTCGTTTGATTTTTTCTTGAACAAGGGGAAAATATTAGAGAGAAAACAGCCCAAAACCAATTGTCAAACCGAAAGTATTTTCCAGTAAACAAAATGTCAACGATCACAAAAATTGAGTTCAACGAGAATTGTTTGACAATCGTTCTGACATGATCATCGACATATATGAGGAGAAAAATGTGTTTTTCACTGCCTATGGGAAATGTACGCTTTCCTATTGGTAATTAATCTCAGAGATGGGGAATTGATTTTCACAATTGTATTGGGGAGAAAAATCTACGATTGTTATAGTGGTAAAATCCCAATAAACTCGTTTTGCAACCTGATTATGATGTACAAAGGAGAACTATTGAAGTTAATTTGAAATGATTTGGTCAGACGAGATGATCGATTGGAGAGGAAAATTTCTTGCGACGAATAAGAAACCAAACTGGTGATTAAGGCTATTTTCTCTTCAGAAAATATTTCCAATTGTATATCATTCTCTTCTCTGCCCTGCCTGTTGGTCGGGACAAGTTGCGCCTATATACGATGATAAGTCGTTGAAAGTAAATTCAATATCAATATTGTCAAAGTATTCCACAAATTTGTCCATCTCGTTTCTTTTACTTCGCTCAATCGACAATTTCGTTGTTTTTATTTTTCTCTTTTTGTTTTTTATCACATTGATTTTTTTTTCAAGTTTAACGATAATTTTGTTATTCTGCTGAAAGAAAATATTAAAATGAAATGTACCTGCTCATTAAATGGATATGCTTATTGGAGGAAAGGATATTATTGATTAATCGTCGAAATTAAGTTTTCAGGAGTAAAATTTTATTAAGTTTGTTTAACTGTATTATTTTTTATTTAAAAAAGATTTCTTTTCAATTGATTTTCAAAATGATTATTTTAAAAATTTATTTATTTTATTAATTAATAATAAAATTTTATTATTCAACCATTTCAGTTTTATTATAAATGTTATTGTAATATTACTAATTATCGAAATACGTAAAATAAGTTGTCATGGTAATTGTACGTGTTCAGTAAAGCATGATTTCCACGAGAAAATAGAATAAGAATATCAGATTAGCAGCACTTTTGACTCGAAAACGACAGAAAATCAATTATTTATTAAATATTAATATGAAAAATTCCAATCAAAATACAGCAAATAAAAAACTAAAAATATTTGTGCTTTAACTTTATTTTTAGTGATTGATGTTCTCATGAATGGAACAATTTTTGATTATTTATTTTTTGTATTATTAGCAAAAATAAAATGAAAAATAACCAATCTTTTTAAAACAAATTAACGGTTTCGTCATTTAATTAACGAATTATTTCACTAACCCTGTGAATTAGGTTTCCTATTTCTTATATCAGATTGTCCGATATGAGATGACAAATTTTAGGCTTACAACTCAGCATCGAAAAAATCTTGGTGGCTGAGAGTGAAACAATCCATTGAGTATTTTAGAAAATCTTTTGCTATTTTTATTTCTTTTGAATTGGAAAAGGATATGGTTACCCTTCGAATTTCTTCTGATAGCAGAGGTACCTCTATAAGCACCTTTAAAGAACGAAGTGCTTTGTCTCATCTTCTCCATCTTTACATTCAAAGTTCTTACAGTTTGAAGTGACACAAGAGCAAGTGGAGTAATCTTATTGCTGATACTGTTAAAATCTGCCTTCCTGTAAATAAAATGATTTTTAACTGTTGTTTGAGTGACTTTGGCTTCAAATTTATTCATAAAGCTCGCTCGAACTCGCTTCCTATCAATGCAAAACCGTGGAATAAATGTAAAGATTCTCGGATCTGCAGACGCTGTCACTTTTCTGAGGAGTCAATGACGCTTGCGTTGCAAAATTGTTTTCCAAGCATGTAATTGTGTATAGAGCGCCACAATGCTTGTTTAAAGAAAATTGCGGATGCACTTTGTAGCCTTGACATTATTGTACTCATGGACAAGAAATGTGAGCTCTTGAAAGATTGCAACGAACGTGTTGATCTTTAGATCACACATGTTGAGAAAAAAATGATTTTTCTCATTGATATCAAATGTCCGATGGATATCCTGGAAAATTTCTGGAATTCAGAAGAAGACAATTTAGCTAAATACGCAGACCTTCGTAATCGACTTCAGATGTTGAAGCCTGATTATAAAGTTGTACTGCATACATGTATAATTGAGTCCCTAGGAACAGTACCGCCAGAAACAGTTGATGTATTGGAGAAAATCGGTGTCCGGAGATCAAAAATTGGTCCACTTCTCAAATATTGGATACTCGGCCAAGATTTGGCAGTACCATGTTACAGGAATCCTGAGATCTATTTAGAACTATGATATTCCCGATGTCAACAAAGCTGGGCAAAGAGGTCTGAAGCAAAATTCTACTAAAGCTGAAGAGCTCAGCTGACAAAGATCCATGCAGATCTATTGTGTCCTAAAGAAATAAACTCAAAATTATTTTTATTAAATAAATTTTATATATAATAATAATAATAAATTTTTAAAAAATAATAATAATATAATGACAATTATTAAAAGTACAAAAATTAATAACAGTAACAATAATAATAAAATTAACAAGATTTTTTTTAATCGTTTAATCTTGATGATGTTGAATTGCCACGATTAGATCAGGATCCGCAATAATAGGCCGATAAAGCATTACACACCTAAGAAAAAAATTTACGTTCCCAAATAAGAATATTGCTCTGCGGCAGAGTAGTCATCTGATTAGTATGAAAGGCTTTGGAGTTCTTAATTGACTACTCACAAATATAGCAGATTTCTTTGAATTATAAATAATGCCTTTTTAGTAATTCGCTTAATAAATTGATTTTAATGCAAAACTTTTTTACCACATATTAATACGATTCGAAAGCTAACATTTCATGAAATATTTCCTATCATAAATTTATTCACAATTTATATTTCACAATGCATACCTACAAGTCGCCCAAATAAGGTTGCAGAAACTGAATGAGTTGGGCTTCGAGATGTTGTCTCATCCACAATACTCACCTGACTTTTCGCCAACAGATTTTCAAATGTTTAAGCTTTTGGACAACTTCTTGCGCTAGAGGTGCTTCAAAGACCGAGCCCAGGCCGAAAAGGCTTTTGATGAATCGTTGCCTCCAGACTTTTACTCTACAGACATCAACAAACTTTTTAGTTGCTCGGCAAAAATGTATCGATGTATCTGGTTTTTATTTTGATTAATAAAGTTTATTTTAAGCCGAGTTATGTTTTAAATTTTATAAGACTTTTTTTCATCAACCTAATATTATTTTGGAAGAGTCGGAAGAAAATCGTTGGTGATTATATTTTTTATATTCACTATTACGAGATAGGAGTCAAAGATGAGCTCTGTGTGGTAAGAGCATTTATGAGCGAACAGATTTGGGGTCATCGAACGACCCGAGGACATATCGTCAGCCAAATGGTGAGAGTTATTTGTTATTTTTCTTATTAAACATTAACAATTATTAACACTTTAACAATTAGCAATTGATTGTGGGCTTGTTTTTGATAATTATTGATTTTTGTAATATTTGATTTACTTTATATATTCATTGATTTTTGGTAACATTTTCGAGTTGAAATCGAATTTATATTGTTACGTGTGGTTATCTTAATACATCCATTAGAATATGTATTTCTGTAATGAAAAAATAAAGTTTTTTAATGTGTTTCATTCATTATTTCGGACACGTAACTGACAAGTGAAAAAGTAAGTAAAATCACGACCTAAATGTTACGAAGTTATCATAATAGCATAAAGCATAACAAGTTCAATCAATTATTATAATACTGATTGTTTTTATTTATCAAACTGACACCAATTTCGCTTCAGTTTGACATAAATCTTGAATAGGTTAGAATGACATCCGTACCCAGAACACGTATGTATAATAGCTTGTTTGGGTATTGATCACAATAAAAAAGAAATTTATAAAAATTGTAAATAAATAAAATTATAAAATGATATATAAATTTATATACACCCTTCATTCAAAAACCAACCAATTTTTATTTTGAAAAAAATAATTTTTATTAATCAATGTAAATTACTATACTAATATTTAATTAAAATAAAAATTAATTTTAAATTAAGACAGATACCCCTTTTAATAAATAAAATTTTAAAATTTGAGTGAAACTTTTACCATGCTTATATTGAAGATTTCTTGGGGTTGCACCACAATCCTTCAACAACTATATTTATGTATTATTTAAATAATTTTTCATTTTTATAATATTAATATTGTTAAGTCTCTTAAAAAGTGGAGCGGGTTTTAGAAGCGTGTTTTATCTATGATTTTTAATCGACTAAAATAACGATTTGATATACAAAACTTTATTGATACAAAATGAAAATATGATTATATGCATTTACAAATCAAGAGTGATTGCTATATCAAAAATCCTCTTCAAGAAAACTTTCCCCGAGCTTAGGTTTATTTAAAGGAATAATATCTTCTCGCACTGATAAAAATACCAGTGTCTCAAAAGCCCTCAAAGATAGGCAATTCACCACCCTAATTAGTGTGTGAACTGCGAAAAATAAAAAAAATCTGCGACTGAAATGAAGGAAGAACAAAAAGAATTACTTGATTTTAGGATTAGACCCTAACATTTACTTTCAAGATAATTAATTAAACAATTGTGTAATTTGTTAAAATTACCAATTGAAAGTTTTGATTTCATTTTTTTATTTATTTAATTATTTAGAATTATGATAATTTTGTAATTCTTTAGAAAGATTTTTTTTCTTTCATAATCTATTTTTAGTAAGTCCTACTTACTATATTATTTTTTACGATATTTTTTTTGTTTTAATTTATGTACTTTTGTAGAATAATAATAATGATGATAATAATAATAATATTTTTTTTTATTATATATACAACTCTTGGGGAAAAAATTCTTTTAACATTAAATATAAAATCAACTAAATAAAACAAAGTTTTTATTCATTAATCATATAATAATGTAAGGATCGCAGAAATTTTATATTGTTATTTGGAAGGCTTGGAAGGTTTTGTGAGTCTCAACAATATTTATAATATAGAATTTATTTACTATGTAATTTCTTGCACTAAAAATTATAATAAAATGTTTATATGTATTTATATAAATACAGTGCGCCACATATTAATTGCTGCATCTTGTAAAAACAAGAAATCTTGATTATTTTTAAACTGTAATTATATTTTCATAAAATTAATGAAAGTACAAGATATAAGAACTTATTTGAACAGCATTGTATTATTTAAATTTAGTTTTAATTTAACTAAATTTAATTTGTTTACATAATTCAAAATTTTTGTTGACCATAATTAATTGCCGCACTAAATTGAATTTAGATTTTCTTTATCAATTTTAATTTTATACTTAAAATTTTTAAAATATATAATAAGTGAGAATTAATAATTATAATTTAAACTGTTTAGTAAAATCTTACCATGACAAATTTAAGCAAAATGTCCGACATTGAGATAGGTATGATTAAGGCCTACCGCGAAGCCGGAAAATCGGAAATAAGTTAAACAGAAAAGAAAGCTCCATAAGATATTATTTTAAAAATGGAGATTGCAAAAATCTTAAGCCTGGTCCAAAGACAAAGATTTCGCCCAAAACGAAACGATTGATTATTCGCAAAGTCAGCAATAAATCGATTTCAAACTTGACAATTAAACATGAACTTAACTTAAGCGTAAGCAAGGAGATTATCCGCCGTGTAATCAACAATTTCCAGGTCTTAAAATACCAAAAAATGATTGTGAAACCACCACTGAAAGTTGAACACGAATTGAATCGTTTGCAATGGGCGAAAACTAAAGTAGCATGTGGAGACGAATGGAAGCAGGTCATCTGGAGTGACGAAAAGAAATTTAATTTAGGCGGACCAGGTGGCCATGCATACTGTGGAGACTACGACCAAATCCACAAGGAGAAACATCGAGTGTACAACAAGCAGCCAGCACAAATTCAAATTCAAATCTTTAAAATTAACTTGAAATTGTGTTCCTTCTGCTCTTAAATTGAATCGAAACTTTGATCCCTTTGTGTTAATAATCCTTTTGTGTTTTAATTGATAATATTGTTTATTTCTGTGTACTTACAGTTATATGTCGTGATTGTTTTATAAAAATAATACATGTATAGAATGTAAATCGGATCTGATTGATAAAATAATAATAATAACGAAATGATAATTAAATAGTAATGAATGTCATAAGTAATAAGTAAATGAAAACTATATAGACAATAATATTAATAAATAGGATTAAAAGTAATAATTATATTTTATATTTATTATTTGTTGTCTATTATTTATTTATGAAAAAATTATATTTTAGCGAAAAAATTATATTTTGGTAACATTAGGTTACTATTAATAGCAAAGCAAAAGAAATTTTTATAGCAAAAAGGGCAAAATAGTAAAAATAGTAAGAAATAAAAAAATAACATAAAATTAGAAATAAAAACAGAAAAATAATATATAAATGGAAAAGGAAAGTTTTTAAATTTTAAAAAACAGAGTTTAGAAAGCATATATAAAGAAAATGAATTATAGCCAAAGTCACACAAGACAACAAACAAAAGCAAATCAAATAAAGTACAGCGAAAACGCAAGGCAAAATTGTATAAAAAATAGAAATACAAAAAAGCAGAATTTACAATATTCAAGCAAGAGTGCAAAATCAATTATAATAATTATTCGTAAAGTTCATAACGGGTTAACTAGCTAATCAGTGACGAAGGAACCAATTAATCTGTCAACAATCATCAAATAGCTATCATTACAATATTCAAGCTTCCGACAACCGGACGAGCAAGCGATCATCATTATAATTACTAGACGATTATACTTCCAAC
>JBBMKC010227269.1:0-11780 GCA_037834085.1 Bipalium vagum | reverse complement strand
TACTAAAATAATAATAAATGTTTAAAATTCATGATTTTTATAGGTGTACTCAGACTTTTGCACGGGGGTGTATATAATATTTTTCATTAAATTTTTCATCAATTGAGAAAAAACAGACGAGAACAAAAGCCATTCCAGATTGTTTATCAAAAAATTGTGAAGCAAAAATATCTGGAAGAAAAGACTGAAAAATAACGAATCCGAAACATCATACATTAACCACGGGTACATACGTCAATCATATAATATATCTTAAAGATGTTGCAACATAACTGAATAAAAGGTGTCGATTGCCTGGAAAAAACAGTACCTGGCCATTGAAGTAGACAGAACAAAAATATCGTTTTTTAATTGTAAATTCAATTTAAAATGGTTTTTAACGTAATTCATTATTAAATACACAAATAATGATTTATTAAACTGAAAACACAAGACTTTTATGTATATATATTGCACAAAAGAAATTAACATTTGGTCCACATTCCATTATTTTTAAAAAGTAGCTGCACTCTTGATTGGATAAAATCTGAATGCGTCTTTGATATATAGTTTTTCAATCGATATTATTTGCTGGACTGTAAGGAGAATAAAAATCTTCTGGATTGTCTTCTTTGCGGTATTCAGCCATGCATTATCCTGATGAACAATGATTCCATTTTTGTTTTCCAAAGCTAGTGACTCTTTTAATTTCATTTTTCAATCTTTCTCCAACTCGCAGCCATTGTTTCACAAGATTGGAGCAACTTGAAATTCATAATGCAATTAGCGAACCATCAAACATTTAATATCACCTTTTTGACTCATGAATATTTGGCTTTGCATTAATTGTAGGTTTTAACGAGATGAAAGCCATTGTATTTTACGACGAGAGTTATACATAACTTCGTTTTCATCACAAATTATCATAAAATCGAGGATTTCTTCATTCTGTTTGGAAATTAGTATTTTATGTATTGAAATAAACTTCTTTTTTGATCATCAGTAAGTTCGTGATACGTTCATATTCCTGCCTTGTTTCAACCATCTTCCTTAAATGTCAACGAACTGTTTCACTGTTGATTCTTAATTGTGAACTATTTCTAACCAGTGTCTGACAATAATTTTTTCCAATCGATGGTTACATAACCTTCCAAATTTAGAAGTGTTTGTTAAATGAACATTTTTGATTTTGAATCTGAAAAACGATCTCTGACATTTTTTGACATCAACAAAATTCGGATATTACTAATTGATATAATTTGATCTTTCAGCCTATGACGCTGTTTTATCATAGTAAAATAGCGTGTATGATTTTCATTCTGTATTTTGACTGTCACTTCTATTGATTTAATATAGATCAATTTAATATTTATCAAATTACTCAAAAAATATTTAAGTATTAAACTTTATTCATAAATTCAGAAAAAAATAAATAATCTTGATATATTTAAACAATTTATTAATTGATTGAATATGAATTATTATAGGGTTATGCAGAAATATATAGAATAATATTCAAAATATACAGAAAAATATTCAGAAATATATAAAAAAATATATTTCATAACAAATGCAAGAGTGGGAATGTACATTAAATAAATTCTTGTCTCGCCAAGGCTTTTTCTAGACCGCCTCATGTTGCGAAAACTACCACTTAAATCGATATCATCATGTATGAGTACTTTGGTAATCAATTCTTTTAAATCGTCCCGATCTATAATAATTCTCATGAAGGATGATATTTGCGACTGAAAAACTCTTGAGGCGGGTATGGTGGCAGAAATCTGTAAGCGTTCTGTCATTAAAAAACATCTTTAAGGTGATGGAACCGGTAATTATCCATCACCAATACATCCCCAGGATTTCGATCGAAATGATTGCATAGCTTGTCATTAATAAAGTCCATAAAACGGTCCCCATGGAAAGATTCGTCTTTGATTTCGAAGCATAATATGTCTGTAAAATTGATTTAATAAATAAACAGATGACTAAACAATGAAACCTGTCATTTTAATAGAAACCATGCAGCTGATATTTTGTCCTTCATTATCTTGAACCAATTTTAAAGCTATGGTGTTCCTTGGCGAATAGCCATAACTTGTTTTTTGGTGTAAGTTGACTTCTGTTTCATCTAAGTAAACAAGCTTACATTTTTCAATGTACTCATTATTAATCGAGGTTCCCTTCTTTCGACACAAATTATCATGGATCTTCAATTTTGTTTGATTTTTACAAATTCTGGTAAACAACAATTTCAAAAAGAAACAATCAATTGTTTCTTCTATATATTTCTGAATAATTTTCTATATACTTCTGCACAACCATGCAAAGAACTTAATTATTACTTATTATTATTATTAATATAAGTTATTAATATAAGTTTAAAATTATTTAAAAAAATATATGTATAGTCAAAATTTATGATCTAGCTCAGCGGTCGGAGCAGTCCATTCGCATGTGAAGAGTCCCGGATTCGAATCCTGGCATCTCCGATTAATTTTCCAGTAACACATTTAAAATCAAGTCGGCACAGAAGTTTTAGTTTCATAACATCTTTAATGTTTAGTAATAAAATATCCAGAAATTTTTGCAGCCAAGTCAAATAATCAATTTTAAAAATGTCTTCCTTAGTTTCTTAGTCCTTGGTAAGCAGTGAACATTCTTCTCGTCGGCTTGTCCCGTTATCATTTATAGTATGACACGAAAAAAGTCATCGTATTAATTGTTGTCAATTATTGTTGGTCTTGACCGATCTTTATCTTCGAAGTAAGTCATTATAATACAAGTACAGTTAGATATGAAAGCCAAGTCACTTCTGTCAATAATCCCTGGGTTTCGTAAGTATTGATATTAAGGAAAAATATTGAAATCTGTGTACTTAACATTTACCTACATTGAGAACAATATAATTCATTTTAATTTTATGTTACGATAATAATGATTGAAAATCAGAAACCCAAAGAAGGAAAGTAATTATTTTCTAAGAAACTCCAAGAAACCATATTATTATTGGCTTGGTACATAAATGTCAAAACGATCAAACGTATATTACAAAGGACTTAGATCAATATTTTTAATGATATAGTTATCATTTTTAATAATAATAATGATAATAATATTATTAATATTAACAACGAAAGCCTTTGCTGTCAAAAACATTTCTTAGAAATCGCAATGAGATGTAACTTTATTATCAGCTATAGTTTGGATAGGGCTGTAACTATAGTTACTAAAGTGTCAATAACAATATAACAATAAATCTACAAGGTTTGTGAAAATTAATCTTGTTATTATTATAATAATATAAGCATTAGTTGATTTTGGAAGAGATTAGAAGATTCTTCAAGAGACTTTCATTATGTTCTGGCTGATTGTTTCTTTAATTTTAGAAATTTTCATTTGCTAAAATCTTTAATATCTGTTACTTCTTCATATTCAATTCAAATGATCACATTAGATTAAAGAGAAAAATATCACCAGCATAATTAAATTAACATTAATAAAAACAGTGAGGTAGGTTCTCTTCGATATTGTAGGTGTATCGGTCACCGCCTCTGAATACGAACCTGAGGTGCTTTTCGGTAATAGGGCAATAAAAACTGAATTCAGTGAAAAAATGAGGGACTTTTAACAGTGAAAGCTATCAATGAATGACAAAAATGTTCACATTTTCCTAATTTCTTTGATTTGAAATTTCGTTTTAATATTTGGTTTCCAAAGAACATAATACAATTTTCTAACAGATATTTTGTTTTCTTTCTTCTAGAGCTATTATTTATCAGTCAGTACCGACTTTTAGAAATGCCACTCTTATTATTTTTATTAATTTTGATATCAGGTTTATGATATACCGGAAGGTTTTGATCGGAGTTACAATTCAAGCAAAGCAATTCAATTGAGAAAACCCCTTTTTGTTATTTTACATTTAATTTTGATCTTTCGCTTCTTTAATTATGGGAACTGACGAAACGAAGTTTAAAAGATAGAGAAGTATTAAATATCTAAGAAATAAATTGTTGTGGTAACTAGCACTATAATACATAAATGTTTTTTAATAAGGTTTAAGAAAATATAAATTTTGCCCTGAAAATATGATAAGTAACCCTGTTTGTACAAAATTTTTCATCAAAATGAGAGAACAGTTATTTTAATTAAATACATATAAATACTATTGTTTCCTACAATGTCACTATATAAAAATGCACTGGCTTGGAATCGAAAATTCATAAAAAATGAAGATTTTTCGAACTAGGAAATGTTGCACTACCTTGAATAAATGATATTAATCTGGTGAAATGTCCAGACTTTAGGGAGGATGAGATAACAGTTCCCGACAAAAGTCAAAAAATCTTCTGGACTGCCTTCTTTGCATCTTGCATATCGAAATGCGCTTCATTTTTTAACTACCGATAATCTTTTTTCATATTCCTACATTTCTTTCTTTACCCATCATCTTTAAATGAATTGTTTTCCTACTGATTTCTATTTTTTACCTTAACGTCAGTGTATGAAATTGAATTTTTTCAACCAATGCTTGTAAGTTTTTAACCAAGAAAACCATTTCTGACATTTTTTGACATCAACATCATCCGGACAGGTTTGGTTAATTGATCTGACAGACTCTAACACCATTTTAACATGTTAAAATTCATAAGTTATACAACATTGTATTGAATCTTCATTCATCCTTTTGCCTATCACTTCTACAGATTTAATATTCACCAAATTACTTGAAAAATATTTACGTATTAAACTTAATTCATAAATTCACAGAAAAAAAATCATTTTTGATATATTTAAACAATTTATTAATTTATTAAAAATATATATATAATCACAGAAATATAATTGAGGTTATTATTTGTAGATAATTTGACTAAAATATAAAATTTAGTGAGATAAAATTAAATATTTTACTAATGTGTAACTGATTAGGAACATTATCTTGTAAATTTTTAATGTAAAATCCTTAACTACTATTGATTGAGTACTGTAAGCTAAGATTATATAATAAATAATATCATAATTATTTTCAATAAAAACTCAACAATTATTATTTTAATGAATTTATCAGAATTATGGCTCCAGTTGCTCATTAATTCTACTTTATCCAGATATCAATATTTTTCTACCAGTTGTTTAAATAGGTAAGCAAATAATTCTTGAATGATAAGAAGAACTCATATTACATTTGCGATACTACTGGAATAAGAAAAACACAAAATTTCATTCAATTATAAAACTTTAAAAGAGGTCCAATAGTAGGACTTCATGAAGGTGGAATAAGTTTCAGAATAAAAGCCAGGCGTTAAATAAGAAATCATTCCACTATTTTATGGGAGTCAAATGCGTAATGTGAGATACGCTTTCAGCATCGTTTAAAGAACAGTGAACAAAATCGAAGCACGGATGAATATGAAAATAGATATCTTCATCTTCTACATGCTAGAGTCAGATTAACTCGATAGCACAAAAATGAATCTTCAGATAAGGTCTTCTCTTGTGACCACTAAAATATCGGGTGAATTAAATAAGCAACTTAAACAAATATGGAACGACATACCTCCAAGAGAACTATGTCTTCAAATTAATAGTATGTCAAGAAGAATTCCAGATTGTGCCGTAAGACACTCTGATAAGAATTTTTACAGATTATTTATTATAAAAATAACAACAATGGTCGATTTATGTTATGCCTGACTCAATAATTTATATAATATATTTTTAATTAGAAAGAAAATATTAAAATTTTTAATAATACACAGAAACGAATATATATAATATATAATAGAAACTATCTAGGAGATTTTACAAAGTTGATAAAGGTATCATTAAGTGCAGATTTCTTGGAAACTATTATGTACTAAAAGTTGATTCCCCATAAGCTAACTAGAAAAGAAGAACATATTAATTATCAGTATATACAGTATTTAGTAGAAGAGGGTTTATCTGTAATATCCAATTAGAAGAATAATAGTTGACAACTCTTTCTGTTGGACATCAGTGTTAATACCAAAATGCTTAAATATTGCAATGATAATAACAGAACGCTACAAAATAAATAATGTTTGATTCGTCCAATAAGATAAGTTTTAATTATAATTAATATAATGACAGAAAAGTAAATTATGAAATAAAGAAATATGATTTTCAGCTTAATTCATACAGGTTTCAATCCAAATGAGAATTGCAAGTACACTGGGAGGTCTCATCATACGTATTATAGATATGCAGAAAATGGCATAATAATCTAATTGAAAGTCATTAATATGGTAAAAGAAATTATCGCATGGAAAGAGTAGAGATAGGTCCAAAGATTCTTGGATTTATTCCAAACTCTTTCCTTCGCACGTTTTTATTGCACAACTCTTATAATTGTTGAATTAGTATAACTTACAAAATCAATATGACCCATAAAATTCAGGAAATTCGATTCTTTGGTTTGTTTAACATTTGAGACATGCCATATCATTCCATACCACCGAACTTAATGGTGCGATTCTTTACCATTGTATATTTATTTTATGAAAAATATGTTTTCCTAACTATTTTAAATAAAATTAATAATTCACTTTTTATTGATTTTATTAATTTTAATTAATTATATTTTATAATTAATAATATAATTTTACTGCTTCAAATAGTTGAGAGTTTTAAATTTTTATTTGTAAATTTATATAAATTCTCTGAATTTATAAACAAATCAATTTTCTCAGTAACTATGGCAAATAATCATTCTCTCTGTTTCTATGTTATTACATTTTTTATATTTTCGAACTGAAACAAATCATGCAATCCTTAATTAATTTATAATTTTGTCTGATCTTTTAGATTCACTATAAGATATGTAATGTGAACTAATAATAATAATAATAATAATAATAATAATAATAATAATAATAAAATACTAATAATAAATAATAGTAAATCATAATAATAAATAAATATATATAAATAATAATAATAAATAATAATAATAAATAATAATAATAAATGTAAATTAATAATTTTAATTTGATTCTAAATAAATATGCAAACTTTTTCGATAATTTAGAAATAAAATAAAATAATAACACAGATCGATTGATGTTAGGTCTCACTCAATAATGTATTTGTTCATTTAGAAATATTAACAATTTTTTAATATATGGAAATTATCTAGGTTTTTTTCAGTGTTGACCAGTTAAAAATAAGTACAATAGGACATTTTTGTGAAAAAATCCTTAATTTAACTCTTTTAGTTCCCTGAAATTCATTTTTCAATATTTTTTGACATGAAATAACCTTTTAACGATCTTGTAACCCTACTAATTGAATTGTTTTCGAACATTCAAAATTTTTAGACATTCTGGATTCCTCAACTGAAAAAGATTTTGCTTTGATGTTGCATTAACATTTAGTTTCAAAAGTAAATTATTATTATTTTCCTGAAATACGATTGGATTAATTGCTAAAAATATTATGAAAGTAATTAAAAATTAATTTTAATAAAAGCTGACTCTAAAATATTTGTTAATTTAATATTTTTCTTTATGTAGCTGAAGTAATGATTTTTTTATTTTTCATTAAAAGTACTGAAAAATTGATACAATACAGATTCCAGACAATGATTTCCGATAGTAGTCTTACGGAGGATTGTAGTAATATTGTTCTTTCTAATTCTTTCTTTTATATATATGAAATACATTTAAGCAAAGAACTGTCTTAAGCTGTTAAAAATTAGGTTCAGCAAGGCTCATCTACAAACAGTAGACATATTTCAAATAAATCAATGTTTCACTGAACAACCAAGGATAGAGATATTACGTGAAACGTCTGTTTGTATTAACAGTTTATTTATCATTTATCATTTATGTTTGTAAATAGTCCTCCAAATTGGATAAAGATAGCAATTTCATTTTTCTAAGATATCCACGTAACCAATTCGTTTATCTATAGATTTATTGATAATTTTACTCTGATAAAAAATCGAAATTAATATTTTGACATTAATAGTGCCAAATGTCTTGCGATTTTCGTCTGAATATTAGTTGTCAGCTTACCATGGAAATCAGTTACAAGTCATTATAGTTATTTCGATTATTATTGGTTGACGCTCAATCATGACAGGAAAAAGTTGCATTTTCTTATTAGTTACTTATGTACACACACCGTCAGTTTTATTACCAGTTACATTTTCATTGACTGCATGCTTAAACAGACAACAGCCAATACAGACTGCTCCTCTAATGTTCACACGTGTACATGACTGTATGCGCCAGTGTTTGTGTGTCTGTATATTTATATACTGTCTTATTTGTATCGATTATTATTCAGTCTACTTCAAATTGTTGCAGATTTTATCCACAGAACTTTGCTACTGTGAGCTGTTATTTGAATTTTTATTAAAATTGGATTTACTGTTGAGATTATAACGGGATTTATCTTTTATTTGAAACATTATCAATGAGAAAACGAAAATTCCAACCAAATGAAACTGACGATGTGTTTATTGTTGAAACAATATGTAAGAAGAAAATCCGATCGGTAAGCATTTGATTACATTTCGTTTTTTTTCTGTAAAGGTTAACGTTGAAAACGCCGTTATCGAAAGTCTAAGGTATTCCATTGTGCTATAATTGGCAAATGTGCACATAGAGCTAAGTGAGATATAGACAGATAATGTCGTGCATATTTGATGTTTGGTTAAATTTATAAAATAATTTTCTAAAGCAATCAACAATCGAATAAATGATTTCGATTTCACCATTTTACCACTTATGATCGGTTTTGTGTCGGTTTATGTTGATTTGTTTTTTATAGCGAAATAATTGATAATTTTTAGACACTTCTTATTTGTAATCAATTATGATAAATACAATCTCGGTATTGTTTCCAAATAAAAAAAACTATTTTACAACATCAAACGATTTCATTTTTAGTTTAAGTGACCGTTTAGCTATTTTTCCTTATTTTAAATATACATAATTATGCCTGAGATAAAATGACTTTTTCTATAATTGTTGAGTTTTTTTTATTCTGCATCATTTTTTAATGGAATTAATTTATTCAGAACAAAGAGCCTCTGTATTTAATCAAATGGAAAGATTGGGATTCCAAGTAATAACAATTCCATTAATGCTTTATCGTTATAATCTTTTATGGATTTTGTATTATAAAAATATATTTAATTAATTTTTTATTAATAATTAATAAAATAATAATAAAATTAATCATTGATTAATAGAACATGTGGTCCTGTGAAAAAAATATTTGAAAAGGGATATATATCTTTAAAAAAAATTATTTATTTATTTTTTCTGTATAAAGTTACAGAATTTATAATAATCAATAAATCGATCTCAATAATTTATAGTAAGTATTGATTTTTCCCTGTGTTTTATTAATTTAAAGAGTTTTAGTTGATGAATTGTAAAATTCGATTTTTTTTGAGTATTTTTCAATTTTTGTACAATTATTTAAATTAAAATCTATGGGAAATTATTTGCCTTACATTAAAATAAAGAAATATTTTCATTAGCGGGCATAATATATCGACAAGTGTTTTCGAGATATGTTAAAATATATATGATAAGTATTTGTCATAAAAGTTAAAAATATTTTCAAAACAATGCCGACTTTGTAAAAATTCTCCACCCAATTTCCATTACAGTTTACTGACAGCAACCTGTTGCAATCTATTTATTATTTTTCTTTATTGACATTTTTTGTAAATTGTCACATCAAACAAAAGTTTGAATTTAAGTAACAATTGAGAATTGTTTTTAATTAAAATTTACCGTTCCCAACAATAATTTGTTAATCGTTCTCAATACTCGGTGATTCCATTGGAAAATTTCAGATACAACACCTGGGAACCATCGTCGAATATTTTGGACAAAGGGCTGATCGATTTATTTGAAGAAGAGTACATTTTTAATTATTCATTAATGATAAATAATTTAATATTTCATAACAGACAAAAGGGAAAAAAGCAAAAAAGATTAAACTCGAAAAATGATGAACACAATAATTTTTTCAGCAAGATGGAATCGGAGATTTCGAATCTCGAGACGAACAACGTTGTTGAGCATCATGGTGAGACTATTATTGAAAGAAAGGAAACAGATACAAAGGAGGAACCTGTCGTTGTAAGTAGTTATATCTTTTCTTTTCCTTTCTTCTCCTTTATTAAATAAAGTACGAATCCCGTAGTCAAAACGCAACAAGTTAAAAATAATGAATTATACTCATCAAAACGGTCGTCGTGAATTTTTAAATTCGAATTCCACATTTTGATTTGAATTTAACTCAATATTTTTTATTTCTCTTTTTACAGAATTAAAATCATTGGTTTTACTCAATTAAACAAAAAACCGAGATGTATTTCGGTTTCTTTCATGAAATGATTTTGACCATTTCTGTTGGAACCGATAATATCAATAGTTCATTTTTAAAACTGTCTTATTTGCTTTTAGAAATACTTTTTGGCAGCTGTCCACATTCTCTGATATTTTTTTATTACGCAATTTTTCTATTTGCACCAGGAAAGAAGGGATTTCAAACTTTATCGATTTTTAATCATATTTTCATTTATTGATTGTTTAAATTTCACAAATTAAATATCTACTAATTCATCAGTGACTGATATCTTTCACTATCACAGATTTATAAATAATCCTTCCTTATAAATTAAATATTATTATGGAAATCTAGCTCTATTTACCCTCTAGTAAAAGAACATAACAAACGAATAACGGATAACTATCAATTTATTCTATAATTACCAGTCAATTTTCTTAGACAAAGAGGCGATGATATATTTACTAGAAAACTCACATAAAGGGAAATTAATCAACTTTTATTAATTTTCAATATAATAAAAATTTATTTCAAAGCTTTCTAATTAATTACTCCGATGACGCTGATTAGTCAAAGTTTTCCCAAAGATCACAAACATAAATTTTAGTAGGATTACGCGGTGTTCTTCGGAACGTACTAGCCGGAACCTCTTGTGACATAACTGAATGACTGATGAAGAGTGACACTTAGAATGAACTGATGGTCAATGAGAATTCTGTATCACTTTGCACTGCGATATCACATTAAACTTGGAAACAAGGAATAGCAATTATATTGTAAGTATAACACTCATATAACGACGACAAAATCACGAAAAACCTACTGCATGTGATTGAGAATTGGGATACTTAATTTGACCATTTTCAACTACTCGTTTGGGTAATTCTGTTTCCAATTTTAATACATCAATAATGTATCTATAAATGCACTTGGTTTATTACTAAATTTGAGTATTCACAAATTTCCAATAAATACCAACATTCTCAATTTGGCAAATTACCTCTGTCAGTGATAGACTCAGTGGCAGTACAATTTATTTCTCAGAATTCGGAAAGATTTCGTATATGTAAAATATTATTCATTAGAAGAATGAATTACTATTTCTCGGAGCAAATTTACAATCAATCAATATTGGAAAAACACTTGTAATTACCCAGAGATTATTTTGACCATCATTTACTTCAGTATTTAGGATTATTATTATTATATTATTATTATCAAGTCATTAATATTGATTTTTCATTGAATTATTATTATTATTATTATTATTATTATTATTATTATTATTATTATTATTAATTATTTATTGTTTATTGTAATATTAAAGAAGAGAATAAATATTTGTGATTTTAAACTATCCATTGCACATTTATTATTAAAGGCTGAATTATTATTATTATTATTATTATTATTATTATTATTATTATTATTATTATTATTATTATTATTATTATTATTAT